>PVHP010001395.1:18627-107513 GCA_004024765.1 Zapus hudsonius | reverse complement strand
TGCTCTGTCTGGGATGAGCCATGGACCATTCCCAGCCTCAACCACATGGTAGAGCAGGAGCCCCAGAGGGAAGAGAAATAAAGGCAATGAAATGAGGGGAAAGTGTCAGGTTGGCATGAATCAGTAAGTCATGGACCATTCAAGCTAATGAGAAGCTTTGCTTTGCTGGCTTCTAGTAGGTTCACTGCACAGATAAAATGAAGCCCCACCGAAAGATTGTGAGAGCCGTGGTGGGGGAGACTATCCAGAGGCATGGCATCCCTCAGTAACAACATACTAGGGCTGAATACTAGGCTATCCATGGTCCCCTGTCACAAGGACTGATCCAGATGGCCCATGGAGGAGGATATCCAGCTGACTGGGGATGGGGGAGGGGCATCAGGGAATTGAGGATAACAACTCATTCTTTGCCCACTAAATAATGTAACTCATTATGGACAATAAAAAATGAAGCCCCAGTGCAGTGCCCAGACTGTCCCAAGAGCATGCAGCTGGTGGTGAGAGAGCAAGCTATCACTATGCCATCCTGTCTGTGCCCCTGTGTCCTGACTCCTCGGTGGAGATGGAGCATGGACAGTGTGTTCAAGGTGGGGTCTGTCTCTGCATGGCTGCTGTCTGAATGAATGAATGGATGCACCTTGTCCAGAGGCTGGAAGCAGAGGCTGTGGAGTGAGGGAAGACTGTTGATTTTGCCTTTGAGAGACTTGCTCATGAGAAAGGGTGCAAAGGGCAGAGGCTAGGATGCAGGAGTGGTTCAAGGTACAAATAGAATTTGTGTGAGTATACTGCCACCAGGGCTTTTCACCTGCAACTTCCCTCAGTTTAACGTCACCGTCTCCCAATTTAAGAATCTGTATACACCAAACTGAACTGAAGAGAACAGCTCCTCAAACCCCATCCTCTGTCAATATTCTCACTCTAATCCCTCCAACTTTGTAGACTTACAACCTCCCAGAAACTCACACCCCACATGAAAAACAGCACAGTGGAGTTGAGTACTATGTGCTAATAATCATCAATTATCTTTCCTCTGCTCTGTGTAAGCAAGAACCCTTATCCCTTTTCACTATGTCCTCTTTGGACTCTTGGGCAAGATTAGGGCAGGAAGCTTCCTCTTTTTCAGACCCTGTCCCCAGCTATCCTGTCCCTATCACTTACTTTCTTAGGCACTCACTTGAAAAGTAACACAATGCCTAGAAAGGAACACAATTGAAATGTTTTTGAATTTTTTCTTTGCATGTTATTGTGGCCCCCTTACTCGTTCTTGGCGCTAACTCTAGAGGTGGGAAAGAGAGAAGCTGTCAGAACTCTTCTCAAAGATTCCACCACAGTTATCTCTGCTACACCTTCTCTAATACCTTTCTTCTTTTCCTGTTAGATTTTTAAAACCTAATTCATGAAAGGCATGGAAAAAATTCCTCCATGTTCCTCCCCAAAATAAGAACAGCTGGCACTTATGGGTACTTGAAACATAGTAGGCACTGTTCCGAGTGCTTTTCATTTTTCTTATGTTCATCATGGCTTTTTGAAGGAATAACTATTGCTATTACACACTTGAAATATGAGAAAGTTGAAGTCCGAAGAGGTTAAAGAACTTGCCTGGGTACAAGGTAAGAGATAGAGTATGTATTTGAAGTCAGGACAGTCTACCTCCAAGTGCTTACTCTTACAGTCATGATGACCTCTCATTTCAACCCTATGCTGTTACTCTTGAGTCTTGAGAGTCAAGATTTTCATAATTCAGGGTTCTTTTCAGGATGGCCCCATGTTTTTTGGTTTGAATGTTGGAGGGCATGGAATACAAGGCACACTTAGAATCTGGGGCAGGGAGATGATAACAACCAAAGTTCACATATATAGTGTGTTGATCATCATAAGAACTTTGAGAAAGTTCACTCACAAAGCATGGGATGATGAGCAGGAATTTGTGCAGAGACAGGAAATTGTCAGGTCATGTGCATTATTTATATCTGGCTACTTCTTTGTTTCTGGTGATGTGGCTGAATCAAGGCAGGACATTGAGACAGGGATGAATAGACCAAGAAACACAAGGTCCCTGGGCCCATGTAACTCCACTCTCCTATTTTTGTACATGGCAGAAGGTACTAATCAACCATGACCACATTTTCTAGTGATTCAGATGTAGCTTTAGTCTTTTTCTCATTTCCCCCTTGCTTATTATCAACATGTACCTGCAGAGTAGAGCTTGCATATAAAACAAAATCCATTTACCATGTCTAACCTGTAAAAACAAAAGCACAGACTAGCACAAAGCTTGGAAACCTGGAGCTCAGCATGCTGGTGGGGACCCTGAGGCCACTCTTCCTTCCTCTACACCAGTTCTTTTTTTATCTTAACTATATATTTATTGTCCATAATGAGTTATGAGTTACATTATTCAGTGGGCAAACAATGAGTTGTTATCCCCAATTCCCCAATGCCCCCCTCCCCATCCCCAATAAGCTGGATATCCTCCTCCGTGGGCCGTCTGGATCAGTCCTTGGTGCAGGGGACCCTGGATAGCCTAGTACTCAGCCCGGTCCTCCTGGCCCCAGTGTGTTGTTACTGAAGGGTGCCATGCCTCTGGATAGTCTCCCCCACCACAGCTCTTACAATCTTTCCGCCCCCTCTTTGCATAGTTCCCTGAGTCGTGGTGGATGAGCATTAAGGCTGCTTTAAGATTGTGAGTTTAGGGGTCTTTGCTCTACACCAGTTCTTTGTGTTGACTATTTCCCAAGCATGTGGACAAGGATTACATTGAAGACTTCTGGACAACAAGATCCAGCTTCAAGAAAACCCAAGATGAATGGAAAAAAGGTGTTCCTTCTCCTGATCACTTGAGGGTTGATTTTCAATCTGAAAGTAACTTCTTTGCATTGTTGAGTCTTACTTCCCACCCAGCACCAGCCCAGGGGAGATCTAACCTCATTATATGTTGGTGCTGTTTATTGGGCTACATAAGGTTAATTACCACCAGAAAAGACAGAAAACAGGATTAAGGAAGGCATTTCATTAAAACAGACTTTATGCTGTAAACCTGTCCCTTATCTAACTCTCTTGTATGGTTACTGACTAGGTCTTCCTGTCTTTTAGAATGGTTCTAAAGCCTTTGCACATAACTCAGTTGGATGCTCACAACAATGTTATATGATAGTTGTACATAGGGAGACTGAGGTACAGAAATTTTAGATTAATTGTCATAGGTTATGTAGCAACCAAAGTGAAAAACAACTTAGAATCAGTCTGGCTTCTGAGCCACATTGTTCTCAGATTAATGGTCTATATCATTAGATAAGAAGAGACAGAAGCTCCCAACCATAGAAGAACTCAGTACAGCTATTTTAGAAATCCCTCACCATAACCACCATCTGGGCTTATGCTTGGGGGATTGAGGAGGAAGGCACGGCACATCAATAAAGTACCTTCATAGTTTCAGGAATCATATTAAGTGCCTTTACATATGATTTCTCTCATTTATTTCTCCAACCCTCACTAGTCTCTCTCTGTCTCTCTGTCTCTGTCTCTGTCTCTCTCTCTCTCTCCATGATTGGAAGTGAAATAGGCTTCTCCATGTCCATGTAGACAGCAAGAGAACTTGGAGCCTACTCAGTGTTCCTTTGGACTCTGAGTCCATCATTCCACTTTAAGAAGTTAAAGAACATTATTTTCCATGAAAAAATGAAGCTCATAGTAATTTAGAGCCCTCTGCTTTGCTCTGGAAGGGCTCCTCTAATCTGAAGTCCTGGATATATAGCGACATCTTAAGGTCAGTAAGACCCAGCCTGGCTTGGATCTCAGGAGGCAGGCGGGTGTGGAGAGTTTGTGAAATATCAAGTAGCTTTTTTGGGGACCAATAATTACTATGATTGTGGAATACTTTTTATAGCCAATGACATTGGCAAAGGGTTTAGGAGAGAACATTAAATGTCCCAACTTGATATACTTTATGCTTAAGAAAACAGAGAAGATATAACAAATATATGAGCAAGAACTCAAGCCCAAATTTTTATTTTTAGTACTTTCTGCAACTAAGCATGGTGCCAATATTTTCCATATATTTTATTAAGAAGTGAGCAATGGCTTCTTAGTGATCCAGAAGTTCTACTGGTGTTAGTGCTATAGCCTACTCACCTATTAAGAAGGAACAGAAGTGGTGTTAGGGGAGATATCACATGACTCTGAGGTCATCTCAATTCTCCTTGGCCTCAACAATCTCTCTCTTTCAGTATTATCTCTGATTTCTGTTTGTGAAGATCTCAATATTTCCCTCCTTACTAGGAGGACAATTGAAGGGCTACATGACATTGGACCTTTCATGTTTGGCATTATTAAACGTTGGATTCCCCTGACCCCTGACTTGCCTTGGCTTCCTTGCTACAATTTCTTTAAACTGTTTTTTTTGTGAGAAAGAAACTATACAGATCATGGAAGTCTCTATTTTCTGTTAGTCCATCCATCCATCCATCCATCCATCCATCCCTCCAACTATCCATCCATATATCTATCTCTCCAATCCAAATCTTTATTTAGTGTCTACACTGTGAAAGTTGGAACTATCAAACATGCAATGTATTTAGGTGGAACAAACTTGCAAGCTTAACCTGTTTGAGGAACAGAATGGAGACCAATGTGTTTAAGTACAAAGGAGGCAGGAGAGAGAGAGAGAGAGAGAGAGAGAGAGAGAGAGAGAGAGAGAGAGAGAGAGAGAGAGAGAGAGAGAGAGAGAGAGAGAGAGAGAGGAATCATAGATACCAGATTTAGAACACCATCATAGGATTCTAAACAGAAAGATGCTCTGAGCCACTGAATTTTTTATACTCTGGCCTCTTTTAGAAACCAGGGCACAGGGGCAACTGTTGACAGAGAGGCTTTGCAAGAGAGAGCATCAGGACAGCACAGGTGAGGCGATGGCTTGGTTGATCTCAGTTGGTTGCAATGGAGTCCAAAAGAGGTGATTATATTTAGGATATAATTTATAAGTAGTGACATTTGGTAGTGTTGATGGGCAAGAGGTGGATGGGTAAGGAAAGAGAGAAATGTCATATTTTTGGCTTGCATAACAGAATAACGGCTGATGCTATTTGCCTAAGGCAAGAAAGCCGAGGTTTGGGAGAGCAGAATATAATGTCTTTCCAGCTTTAACTGTCCTTGACCCTCAGGAGATGTTATAAGCAGGTGCAAGGTAGACAACATTTTGGATGGAGCATCTTTGGTGAGCAGCTGCACGAGTCACAGGAACAAAGCTGGTGTATGCATGCAGCTGTGCTGAGGCCTCAGAGGCGAGGCGAGAGCTTGGCATCTGGGCTGGCATGCAGGCAGGTTTGCTGATCCAGCCCAGGTAAGGCAGGGACACTCTGCCTCTCTGTGACTTGGCTGCCTGGCTTTGAACCACATCTATACATTTGACCTTCACTGCCTGAAGAGCACACAGGGATTATTTAGGAGATGTCAAAAATCTCCTAAACGCCTTGGAAAAATCTGAACTAAAGAGACCCTTTGCACTTTAAATTTATACAATGGTGTTAGAATTCACTCTGTATTTTCACATATATCATACCATTTGATTTCCATCATAATGCAGTGGATTCATCTGTCTGCATTTTATTGACAGAAATTAATAAAATCAATATATCTAAAAATAGAAAAAAGGTGCATGAAAAAGAAAATTAAAGAGATAAGAGATAATTTCTTTTTCTTTTTTTGTGGGGGATTGAGGCTAATATAGGTAGTGGAAGGATTTAAAAAATCTCTGTAGAGGAAAGAAAAAGACACAGTCTACCACAATAGGCTTAACGTTTGATGTTCCTAAGCTCTGCGGTGTCTGTCTCTTCTATCTCTTCCCCACTGAAAATGTCTCTTTTTTCTTCAAAATCCAGTTCAGATGGAAGAGCAGACATTTCCAGGCCAGTTTTTGTATTTAAATGTCTTTTTCTTTCAGCAGTTCCTCTTTCCAGAGGGGCAGATTGAGGATCTTAGGATTTTACTGTTTCACCATCTACAGTCATGACTGATGGGAGGAATCAACCTAGAGACAAACCTTTTCTCGACCTCTTAGAATTAGTTTCAAGGAGACCCCGAGGCTGTCATTAGCAGTCATGGGTGTGAGAGATGGATAGTCACATGGAAGAAGCTACAGAATTAACATGGAGTGAGCTCGGGACTGTCTCAGCTGACAATATGATGAAGAGAGCATGTGTAAGCACTTGACTTACTCAAGAATCTTTGCTGGGTGTCCAGGTTCTGCAGATGGGCTCATTCAGCATTAGCTTTAACCTCTTTCTGTCATGTGAAAAATTATACTTCCAGACTCTCTTGGAGCACAAGCCAGACATGGAGGTTGGAGGGGGTGGGGTGGGGAACAAGCCATGTGACATTCCAGCTTGAGATAGGGAGAATGTTCATTTCAGAAAGATTGTGAGAGCCATGGTGGGGGAGAATATCAGAGGCATGGCAACCCTCAGTAACAACACACTTGGGCCAGGAGAACCTGGCTGAAGACTGGGCTATCCATGGTCCCCTACCACAAGGACTGATCCAGATGGCCCACGGAGGAGGATATCCAGCTGACTGGGGATGGAGAAGGGGGGCATCGGGGAATTGGCGATAACAACTCATGGTTGGCCCACTAAACAATGTAACTCATTATGGACAATAAAAAAAAAAAAGAACACATGGCGGGTGTGAAGTTTGGTTATCTAGGATCTGAGGACTAACTGGCTTCTGGTTTCTACCTTTAAAGATGCTAATGGTGGCTACCTGTGATTGGAGTGTCCAAAAGAAAAATCCATCCATTCTTCTGCCTTAATTGTTCCTATGAGAATAGCATTGTGGCCTAGATCCTAAGACTTCTATTAGCTGCTTCACATCCTAAATATCTTTCTGCTTTCACTACATAAAGTGAACTCTGCTTGTTTTAGCCAAGCAACCCATATCAAGGATTGGTATCAAGTATGATTGTAAGAAACAGAACTTGACAGAAAAAGGGAATCTGAGATTTCTGGGAACCTGTCCAGGTTGGCTTTAAAGGAAGAAAGGGTATATTTAACACTGAATGCTAGAACAGTGGTCAGTAGCTATGTTCTGTGGCAAGGCAGGTGGTGGAATTACACCATCTTCATGACTTTAAACAAAGGAACAGACTTACTGGCTGATGTTTTGTAAACCATTTTACATGACTCCCTGGAAGAAAGTGGGATCCACAGTGCGTCAGCGTCAGCATTTCCTGGAGCTTGTTAGAAATGCAAAGCATATTAACAGTATCCATAGGTGACTGAAAAAAAGTGACTGCTTATGCCATAGAAGTTAAAGAAAAAGTTGATGAGCTAGGATGATGGTGCATGCTAGTGCTCCCAGCACTTGGGTGGTAGAGGCAGGAATCTAACTACACAGTGAGTTTGAGACTAGCCAGCTACATGGAACCCTGTCTCAAAAAAAAAAACTGACAAGATAAGACAGGGATGGAGTAAGAAACATGTAATTTAGGCAGGTCTTTTTAAGGAAAGCATATAAAATTCTGAATATAAAATTAGTTATGCAAATGCATGTATATTTATAATAAGCACATGCAAGTAAAGAACCCTGAAGCTTGAGTTTCCTTAGCATTACAAAAATACTGCCTCTGGCCTAACATTTTAAATTTTCTTTCAGGGGCTTTTATGATTGCTCTATATTCTCTTGCTGCTCTTGGTCAGGTCTGAAGTGAGCAAAACTCAGATGCATAATGGATAGAATAGGTTTTTCTAGTAGAGAAAGGGTAGGACTTTGAAGATAGAATAATTAAATCAATATAGAAGGAAGAAATATTAACACCAACAAAATTACCAACTACTACACAACAAGATTCTCCCACTCTCCCCCTGCTATCTCAGCTAGGTAGAGTCATATCCAAACACTTCTTCCCATTGGGCTGCATGTGGATTTTTGAAGGGTTTTTGTTTTATCAATCTGTGTGTCCTGGCACTAAAAGAAAAAAATGCAACAGACATGATTCTTGCTATTTGAGAAACAATATATACTTGCTCTTCTGCTTCTAATCTTTGTTGGCATACTGGAAAAAGAAAAGGTTTTGTGCTGGGGCAATGGCTCAGTCAATAGAGTGTTTGCTGTACAGTTGCTATGGTTTGTGTTTGGGTCCTCAGCAACCCATATGGATGCCAGGCATAGAGGTGTGCACCTGTAATCCCAGGATTTAGGAGGCAGAGACAGGCATATCTCCAGGGCAGGCTGGCTATTAGACTAGTCGAATTGGTGAGTACTGGTCTCAGTGAGTGTGGTGCTTTGAATTAGGTGTCCCCCATAAACTCATGTGCTTTTAATGGTTCATTTCCAGCCAATGGCAATTTGGAAGGTGGAGCCTTGCTGGAAGAGGTGTGCTGTCGAGTGGGCTTAGGGGTGTTATAGCCAGCTCCTCTTTGCTAGAATTGGGCTCATTCTCCTGTTGCTGTTTCCACCTGCTGTGGCAGAGGTGATGTCCAGCCTCTGCTCATTCCATCCTTTCTCCTTCCATCATGGAGCTTCTCTTCAAAGCCAAACTAAACAACTTCCTTCCCATCAGCTGGTTTTGGTTGGGTGCTTTGTACCAGCAATGAGAAGGTAATTGCAGCAGTGAGAGACTCTATCTCTATAAATAAAGTGGAGAATGATTGAGGATGACATCTGATATCAACCTCTGGACCCTATAAGCACAGACACTCACATGCACATGTGACTGTACCCACATGTGCACCCATGCACACGCACATACTCTCTACATGTATATGCATGCACATGCACTCTACATGGATACACATGTACATGCACTCTACATGGATACGCATGCACTCTACATGCATACACATGCACATACACTCTACATGCATATGCATGCACATGCACTCTATATATACACATGCACATGCACTCTACATGTATGCACATGCACATACACTCTACATGCATACACATACAAATACACTCTTTATGCATACACATACACAAACACTGCATGCATACACATGCACATACACTCTACATGCATACACATGCACATACTCTCTACATGCATACACATGCACATACTCTCTACATGCATACACATGCACATACACTCTACATGCATACACATACACAAACACTCTACATGCATACACATGCACATGCACTCTACATGCATACACATGCACATACACTCTACATGCATACACATACAAATACACTCTATATGCATACACACACATACACTCTACATGCATACACATGCAAAAGAAAAAAATTTCATTGTAGTCTAAATGTTAGGCATGGCTTGTAAAATAGATGAGTTGGAGGGATTCTGGAATGGGCAATAAATTATTGACCTTCTTAGTGGGGAGTCACATGTCTGTTCTTATCTACACTGGGAGCCCTTTCCTTAGTTATGGCAGACTCTAGGGGAGAAGGTGTCAAGAATTTTCAGTTAACTTTGGTCTTCTCCCAGAGTTCAAGGGGAGAAGGTGGTGAGGTTTGCTCAGTTAACTTTGGTTTTCTCCCCGACTGTTATTCTGAGAAGACACCACAAGGCATGGAATCAAGAGGCAGAGACAGGGATTGATGGTCCCTCTTTATGATAGCTCTCTCAGGATATACTACTGAGCCCTTAGAGGATAGCTGGAACATTGCTATAGTGTAAACAACTTTTAAGTACCTTCAATTCCAGAGATCAACAAACACATCAAACACTATAGTATTTATCTAATTGGCCTTTCAGAAAACTCACAGTCAAACAAATGTCAATATGTCTTGAGAGAAGTGGTATAATTACAGCAGGCCACAGGTGGCCGTGGAAGGATCACACACCCTTCTTGAGGAATGGCCAACAAGGGGAGGCTCTCTGGAAAGCAGTGCTCGGGTGCTTGAGATGAATCTTAAAGCTAATTGGAGCAGCCCTGCTGGCAGGTGATCATTCTAAGTGAGGGATCAGCCATTCAAGTCAGTGATGGTTCACCTGTGGGAACCTCAGTTTCCATAAGCACTTTGCAGGAAATGGGAATGCCTTCTCACAGGGCTGGCTCAAATACTAGCCGAGGAATTCTTATTCCTCTCTTCTGGTTGAGTCACCTGAGCCTAAACAATTTTTTTTAATTTGCTTGTGATCACCCAGCTAATAAATATTGGTCAAGGACAATGTCACAGTGCAGAAATGAAGGCTCAGTGGTAAACTTGCTGAAATCTACTGACAATAGAATCATAGAGGAGAAGAAAATGAATTTATTTGATTATAGTTTTATCTGACACAGTAACCTTCAGATTGGATCCCAGGGTAAACCAGACATTCTGAGTCTTAGGGTAGATGTGGGATGAGCTAGGGTAGATGTAGAAATTAGCTGGACAAAAACAATCCAAAATATTGAAAATAGACTGAGCAGAGAAATCCAGAAAGACCTGCCTTCTGAGATTCTTTTTATCCTATAAATTATAATCTTTCTTTCTGTTAAGTTTGAGGAGTTTCTCTCTGGAAAGAAGGTCTTGGTTTTTTTTCTGTTGTGGAAGGAAATCAGGCTACTCAATCTTACAGATACATCAGAATTCTTGAAGGAGCTTTTAACCAGGTCTCAGTTTGGGGATGCATCCCACAGGTTCTAATTGCTCTGAGTTTATGTTTTAATGTGTGTACATGAAGGGAGCAAAGGTAAGTGAAACCGAGAAAGGTAGATTGGTTACCAAGAGTCCGTATAAAGAGATGAGTGGGAGGAGGAGTGGGAGGAGGGTGAAAGGACAGAAGTTGGGGTTGGGAAAGAGGAGTGAGAGAATCAACTGAAGCAAACTGTATTTGAAAATGCTAGAATGAATAATACCTAAATCTCTAAATGCCAACTAAAATATTAAAAAAATGTAATCCCTGAGACTGGAGAACACTGGACCAAAAATAAAGCCAAGTAAAGAGTAGAATATAACCCATAACCTTGTTACCACATTACAAAGCAGGCCTTTGGTTGTGATAGGTAAGAAGCTGTGTTCCAATCTATTTGGCATGCCTTGCCTCACAGGTATAGACTTTCCAAGATGCTTTCTCCTTTATCATGATGAGCAAAGACACAAACTCTGACACCTAAAATATCAGGTACTGTCATATAAATGAATTATAGTTGGCTCTGGTATATTGACCCTTATGTTATTTATTTTTTTATTGACAATGTTTACATGTATCTAGTGTATTTTTGTTATCTTTATTATGGATAATTAGATACATTGTATGAGCAGATCTTATCATGGTACCCTTATTTCCCGCCTCCCTGTCCCCAACCCAATGGAGGCCCTCCTTGTTGGGCATATTGGATCAGTCCATGGGGTAGGGGGATATGATTAGCTTAAGAGGTAGTCTGGTTTCCCCCATTTATGTTGTTGCTGAGGGGGTAATGTCTCTGGATATTCTCCCCCACCATGGATCTTACAATCTTTCCATCCCCTGTTCCGCTCAGTTTCCTGAGTTAAGGTGGGTAAGCTATTAAGTCTGCTTTATTGTCGGGATCTTAAGTGTCTCTGGACTTCGCTTTCGGTTGTATAGGTTATCACTGGTGTCTGTCTCGATGACCTATTCTGGGTTATCTGACTTGCTGTGAGGATAGGTCTCTTGTTTGTTCATCACTTTCTCATAGCTTTCATTTCCGTTCATCTTTTGCTGGGATGTTGGCCATCATTATAATCCCACCTATTACCTTCTTTTGACTTCTCTCTTTGTCCCCCATCACTGAACCCCTTCTTTCCAACTAGTCCCTTTCCTACTTTGATGTCTTTATTCTTTTTCTTGGGTATGAGTGTGACACTGTGAGTTGAATTCTAGTTGTCTGCCTGGACACAAGATGGGGGATTATTTACCAGAGCAAGTGGGTCCTATCAGTGGTTATACTACTGTATAAAATCTCTCTCACACCCTAGCCATTTACTGCCTTTAACTCCTCAGAGAGGGTTGTTCACTTCTTCTCTGCATGTTTAGGACCATTGGCTCTGATACCAGATTCAAGTTCTTACTTTTTCAGCTTTAAACACATCCCAATTAAATCTATTTTCAGCTATATATAGCCTATCTAGTTTGTCTCATTCATGAAACTTTACTCAATATCTTTAGAAAAGCTCTAGGTTACTGCAAACTGCGATAGCTCTCTGATCCAGAAATTTTCTATCTTGTTATTGGACAATCTCACCAAGACATTTCGGTCCTTTCCCCATATTCCCTCTTCTTTGGGTATTTCCATACCCTACCTCCTCTGTTGGTGGCCATCCCCTCTCATGCAGATCTAAGCCCAGCCTAATAAAGCTTGTTAGGTAACACAACTTTCCATGGTCTCATCTTTCCCTAGTCAACCTCTGAGTTCATGAATTCAGCAGAAATACAGGAGACATTGGCAGCATTTTATATTCAAACCATCATAGATGTTAGGTAAGCAAAGACCATGCGCAACAGTCTCTGCTTTTGGACTTGAGTTAATGCAACTATTTTTTGTAAATAGTTATTAGTGCAGAGTTTTTTGGTCACAAGTATCAAAAAAAATCACATTTGTTTAAATGATAAAGGAAATGTGTCAGTTCCTGTCATTGATAAGCTCAAGAAAGGCTGTTGCTTAAAGCAGGGCTTAACCAATGACACCCGAATGCTTAGCTCTGTCTATTGGTATCAGAGTCATCCTTAGTGTATATATTCCAGTTACAATTTGGAGGTGGTCAGCATCCAACAATAGGAACATGGTTAAATAAAGTACATTTGATGTTCATGACAAGTGTAGAAACCTGGAGGCCTGATGAGGCTCTCATGCAGATGGTAAAAGATAGTTTACAGGAGTAGATAGTTCCTACAATCTCATTTATGTAAAAGTCTTTACAAGCCCATCATTTATCATTGCCTCAGGGTAGGATAAGGATGCCAGTAAGGACAGAATAGAATTTGATTGCTATTTTTTTCATTTCACTTCATTTTATGGTCAATGATGATTTTTGATCAAACATGCTCTAATTTTTTTATTGTCCATAATGAGTTACATTATTTAATGGGAAAACGATGAGTTGTTATCCCCAGTTCCCCAATACCCCCTTCCCCATCCCCAATCGGCTGGATATCCTCCTCCGTGGGCCATCGGGATCAGTCCTTGGGGCAGGGTATCATGGATAGCCTAGTAGTCGAACATGCTCTAATTTTAAAACAGAAAATAAACCTTGATGAACGTGTTATAAGCTAAACATCTGATACGCAAATGTAATAAGACTGACAAAGTATTTTGTTCACTACAGAATGCCATAAAAATTTTGATAAGCATTTTTCATAGAACTGCCCAGTTACCCTATAGAGTTGGTAGGAATATCAAAAAACAAAATTATCATGACTATAGTTCTCATTTCTTTGTTTAGGGTTTTTGTTATTATTGCTTGATTTTTTTTAAAAATACTGATTTATTTATTGATTTATGGATAAATTGATCAATTGGCTGTGGTACTGGGTCTTGAGTCCCGACGGCCATGCCTTTGCTAGTAACTCTCTCCCTCTTTCACTGACCAGCCTATGGATAGCCTTTGTTGGGTCAGCTTCTGTTTACAGTACTATGAGGAAGTCCCCTAAATGTGTTTGTATGTGCAGCAGATACAGAGGTTGTATGTAAATCAAATCTTTCAGATTCCTTTACAACAGCCTCATAATTAAAGCATCTCTATGGTACCCTGGTGGGATTGTGTTCCTGGCTGTATAGATGAAAATTTAGTGACCTAGAAGGGAGAAGTGACCTACCCAAGGTCATGGTCAATTAGTGGCACAACCATGAGTGAGTCAGTCTCCTGACTTCTGGAGTCCTTTGGAACTCATGCTACAGTGTATTTGGAGGGTTTGGAAGACACTGGCAAAGGAAGAATTTTGGCGTGAGCTATTTGCATTTGGCAGACTTTTAGTCCTCTCTGTCAACTGAAATCTGGGACAAGTGTCCTCTTGTATTTCCTCAGCACTGACCTGGGCCAGCTGCAGGTGCCCACTGTGAAGTGGCCATGCAGAGCAGGTGGGCCAAGCATTTTCATTTCATAGACCATTAGCTCTTGGCGCAGCCACTTTTCCAGCATCCTATGCTTTCTCAGTCTTATATCACCTACCTACGTTGGAGGAGGAGGAAGAGGCTATGGTCTGGGAGGCCGGACGAATTGAGCCTTTTACTGGAGCTGATTTTAGCTGGCAGAAACTTTCCACCCACTGCAGAGAATTCATCCAGAGAGGCCATGTCCTGATTCAATTTCATTTTCCTCTCACAAACCCGTCTTTATGCACTGATCTCCAAGGTCAGAAAGACACAAGAAGGCAGAAGACCAAGGAATAGAAAGGGAAACAAAGAAATATAAGGATTTAAGAGAATCAGAATCTGTAAAAAGCAGTGACTCTGAAAATGGGAGTGATGGCCTGAGAGACAAAAAAGGAAGAGGGAA
Organism: Zapus hudsonius; assembly: GCA_004024765.1. Lineage (NCBI taxonomy): Eukaryota > Metazoa > Chordata > Mammalia > Rodentia > Dipodidae > Zapus > Zapus hudsonius. The sequence continues at coordinate 93,107 of PVHP010001395.1, read as the reverse complement.
ACAGAGCAACGAGATATACCTGAGAGACAGATGGACATCATATATCCCGCCCCACCCATCCAGTGGCATTAATGATCTATGTTTTCTTTTATCTAGAGCAGAGGTTGGATTAGAAATCAGAATGTCTAGGATTTTTTTCTCAATAAGGCATTTAATTCCTTGCAACAACAGACAAAATTTTCCTTGAGTGAATATACAGCACTTGAGAAGGTCAGGAATTCTATCCATGCCAAATGATCCGTGTTTAACGTTGGTAATAGCCTAGAAGAGAAAGGCTTTAGAAAACATGACCAGAGACTTTAAATATTTGCAGGAATACTGCCTGGAATAGAATTCGATGTACATGTGCTTTGGGGATTAAACCAGGAGCAGTGGGTGGAAACTATAGTCATTTGATATCCATGTAAAGGGTTTACAGATCCAGAGAAAAGTGCCCCTCATTTTTGGAAGTTTGTAAGAAACACCTTAATATTTTCAGGAATAGTACAGTTGGAGGTCAAAGATAAGTGTACAGTCATGTTCTTTTCATGCCTAGTCTCCAAACTGAATATTTTGTGTGTGGGGGGGAGGAATATCTACCTAATTCTGGAGATACCTAATGGATGAGTACAGGTTACGCATGTCCCTTGATACTAAATATTGGTGTGTGTGTGTGTGTGTGTGTGTGTGTGTGTGTGTGTGGGTTTCCATATGGCACCACTAGATCTTCTGGCTTTCAGTAGTCTAGGCAGCCTTTATAATGAGAGGAGCTTGGGTGACATTTGGAAGGAAGTTGTGAAGAGAGGTCATCATTTGCTGGAATTTTGGTTGCTAGGCTTGGGGACTTAGCAGACCTCTGCATGAGTTCTCAGTTCTTTGCTGTGGCTAAAATATGGATTCTTGAGATTAGCTCATTGCATATTATATCAAAATTCTAACATTTAAGAATTCTTTGGGAGGGAAAAGCTAGGATCCTGAGCAGAAGGATGATCAGAAACAAACCCTTCGGTGATTGAAGTGAGGGATTAAAGGCACAGCAGGTGTAGTGGTGGCTATTACCCATCGTGCTGGCTGTCAGAAATCTCATACTGATGTACAGTAATCTCTCTTCAGTTCCTTCAGAGAGCCTTGTAGTGAAGCAATGATCCAACAACATTTACTATCTGTCCAAACTCGTTTTTTTTTTAACCTCTCTGAATCAATTTTCTATAAAGCAGGGATAATAGTGTCAGTTTCATAGGTCAGCTCCCATTTATTCACCAAGAGAAATATTTTCAGCACCTCTGATGTGCCAGGTGGTAGAGTCTAAACCACAGTCCCTGGAAGAGTAGGGAGAAAGTGCCGGTTCAGTGGACAGGGTGGGGAAGGGGGACAAAGCAGGGTGGTGGGAGGGGATTATCCAAAATTTTAATAAGTATTTTTATTATAAATTATTGATGCTGGGAGCAGTATTATCCACCTGTGGAGGGTAGCTCTTTCATTCTGTTATTTTTATTTGTATATATTTTATTAAGTTTACTAAGTAGTAGGTTTTCTTTTGGCTTCTTCATATCTACTAAATTTTGGCTGTCCCTTCCCCAACTTTTTTTTTCTCACCACTCCCTGCTTTCATCCCTGCTTAACCATTTCTAACCCCAATCTCTCCCCATACTGTTTTATTTTTAATATTTTTATTTATTTGGGGAGAGAGAGAATGAATGAATGCGTGCACCAGGGCCTCTTGTCACTGCAAATGAACTCTTGCTAATGTGTTACTTTGTGCATCTGGCTTTACACGGATAATTGCTGTGGTCAGTGCTGCAGGCTTCAGGTCCTTGAAGGGGGGATGCATAGACAAACTCACAACACTCAATTAGACATAGAGAAGTGAGGGAGCCAGGTGGCCCTCTGTCCCAGCTGGGATGAGAGGCACTGAATCTTGGCCCACAGTATTTTTATCCTTATGCTTATGCATGTATCCCAAATAAGTTATCTAAGCATTACAACATAATAATATTGTCTTGAGAGAACTTTCTTGATTTTTATGGCATGTGGTTTTTAAAATAACCTTTTGCTTGCCAGGAAGGCATCTGGCTATGGTAAACAGAGCATGGGAGCCTGTGGTTAGGATTTAACTTATTTTATCTAATTTGAGGTAGAAGCAGTTACCTACTTGCATTGACATACATTTTTTTTTTACAATTATGCTCTTAGTAACAATAAGATATGACAGTGGTCTCCAACAGATACTAGGAACCGGAACCATGGCCAGGTCAGCAGGCTTTGCAAGCAAGCACCTTTAACTCTGAGCCATCTCTCCAGAATCTCACACTGTTTTTTATATCCCGTGTTTCATTATCTTCCCTCCTTAAGTGTCACCCCCCCCTTAGCCCTTTCCTAATTCTCCAGTCTCTGCAGCTAATCCAAGTTGCATTCACAGGTCTAGAGATTTGAAGCTAAGATCCACATATGAGAGAGAACAAGAGGAGTGCTCTAAATCTCTGTCACCCAGACATAAGGCACTACACTTGAACTCACAGTAGCTCTGGTTACCTGCATAAGCTCTGCACAGCATGGGACCAGTTATCCATCTATCTTGGAAAGATGAAGGGATTGGGAGCCAGTTCCCTCTGCTGCTGGTACAAGACAAGAAGGAGTACAACGGAACTAAAGGAGAGGGTAATGTGGGGCCTGTGTTCAACATAATATACATGTGAGAAAATGTACAAAATACACAAAACATCAATTAAAAACAACTAGCAAATCTTTCATCCACAAACTTCTCCGACTGCTTCTTGATCCTGTTTCTCTTCTCACCTTCCTGTTACTTCTCATTGGGATTAAGGAAGGTGGACAGACAAACTTACTTAGTGGATTGTCTGCTTGTGTAAATATTTCTAAGTCCATATTCCCTATCGCCACTATAACCACTATTATCTTGGTCTGACTTTTTCTATGTAGTCTAAAAAGCTTACCATTGACTTCCATAGATATTAAATCTTGAGTTTTTTAAATCAATGTTTGGTAACAATAATCATTTATCTCCAGAATGTTTGATATCTTAATTTTTAATCCCTTCTCCTTTTTATTCTTCCCTTTCCCACTCCTTTTCTTGCCTTTTCCCCATCCCCTGCCTCTACCTGCAAATTTTCAAGACTGGAAGGCCCATGTCTATCATTGTTTTTAGGATTTGTGAACTAAAGCACTTGCTGTGCCTTCTTATGATGACATGCTTAATTAACGTTCTAGATACTTGTTCAAAACTGTTCCTCAAGTGCAGAGATAGTAATGTTTTAGTAACAATTATATTGCTGAAGTTCAGCATGGCTTATCTCCCATGGAGTAAGTATTAACAAATACATGGATTCAATGAGTAAATAAGTGAGTGGGAGGGCAGCCATGGACACACTATGGACAATTTAGTTAGCCTTGATGTAGTTGACTGCACTGTTAATGAACGTGTAACCACATTGATTCATCATTGTCAAGCGTTTGAACTATTTCCAAGTCTCCACTCATACAGAGTAGGGCAATTCTGGCATCTTTATTCTGTGTTCAACCATTTTCTTTCTTTCTTTTTTTTTTTTGATTTCTTTGGTATAGATCACTAGGAAAGGACAATCCTCTAGCCAGGAATTCTAGAGAAATTTCAAAGTCTTGATGCAAAGTCTAAGTCTTTTATCACAAGATAAAAAAAAAAAAGATTTTTATCACATTTTTCCCTAGAAACCTGGAACTTTGCCTTTAAGGAAAAGTCATTGGTTTAGGGAGGTCATTGCCACTGTCCTCAAAGGACATATAGATTTACATCAGGACCCTGAGAGTGTTTTTGTTCATTTGGGACCTAAAAACTTAATTTAAAAAGGCTTTGAATCAAAGCAATTGGCATCTGTTCTGCAAATGAGGAATGCTGTTTTAAATGTACAGGAAGTAAATTTGATTTATCATTTGAAATCCTTAGCAAGATTAATGAAATAGGAAAATATCAGTCATGTTTCTAAGTGCAAAAGGGCTCTGAGGGACTTCCTCATAAAATGATAATGACTCCAACTTGTCTCTTATATGTTCTAGGGACTGTGTTAAATGCTTCTTACGGTAAGGACTTTATTTCTCACAAACTGTATATGAAGTACAGCGGTCTTATTTCCATTATTTCACAAATAAGCAAACAGGCACAGAGAAGTTGAGCAACTTTCCCAGTGCACGCAGGTAGTAGATTAGGGTAAGAACTCAGGTCTGGTTAAGTCCAAGATCATTGCTGTATTGCATCTAGACGTGTGGATAAATTTAATGTTGCTGCCATTAGACAAAACCCACATCGTTTATTTGGCTTAAATTATATATAATGATAGCAATTGTTATTATTTTATGTATTATTTATTATTCACAAGCAATCAAACTGTTTCTGCACAAAAGATCAAAGAAACATAGTCCGAAATTCTCCCCTGATGAAGGGGGTTGATGGAGGAAACTTGGGTTATTCTGTGACCTTACTTCTCAACTTTTGGCTTTCCTCTCCAGTGGGTGTGGGACTGGCCAATCTGAATGGTCAGTGTCTAGCATTCAGTGGAATACATTCACTGATCGATCAGCACTACTCTGATGGCCACTATCTGTCCCCAATCTACTTAGGGATCTTAGTCAGCCATTTTTGTTTCATCTCTGGCTAAATGACTTCATATAAGCTCATTCATTTTCTCTCTCTCTCCTGAAGGTGTATATAAGCCCATGGGAAACAAAATTTGGATGATGAACCATGGATAGAACATTGTTCTTTACAAACACACATCTCTGTCTCCTGTCCTGCTTTTTGCCAAAACCTTGCAAACACATGTACAGAGAGAAGGAGGAATTTGCTTAAGACTACAAGAGCTGGGAAGGGTTTGCTGGATTCACAGACAGTGTGATATCAGGGTCTCTATGAGTGTGTGTGTGTGGTACTCTGCCTTCCTGTATCAGGCTGCAGAGGTACAGCCTCTGAAGTTACTTCCAGAACACGCGGGGTGGGGGGATTGGTCAGAGCAGAATGCCTAGCTCCCTGTGTCTGAGCATTTCTTCCTCTGATACGTTATGAACATTCTTGGGTTGTTTTCTTGAATTGTTCAGCTTTTATTCTTTTGATTCCAAATTGGGTTCAATCACCAAGAAACTCAGGATCATTTTTCAATGTCTCTCCCTTATTTATGTTTTCAAGGAAGGAAAGTTCAAAAGAAAGCCAGCAGCCTGGAAAATGAAACATTCTGCCCTTGCCTCTAAACATGACCTGGCCAAGTTGTAACTCAAATCATTCTTTATACTTCCTGGTCATAAATCCCTCTAAACCAAGCTGCCATGAAAATTAATGAGAGAGCCAAGTCTGCTCTTCACCCTCAGTAAATCCACCAATGAGACCCTGGAATGTGCCCCTCCCTTTGTTTCCTATGCTGATTTAAGGGAAGATGACTCATTATCTTTGCAAAGGTCTAACAACTCACGCTTCCTTCAGCAGGCCCCTTTGCCTTAGTTGTAACAGGTTGTTTAACATTCCTAATTCTTTATCCTTTCCCAAAGATGAAATGGACATCCTACATATATATGATGGCAGGAGCCTGGCTAAGGAGGTCATCACTCCCTGGTCCTGTCACAAGCTTACTATGTAACCAGAGCTGAGGAATTTCAACTCCTGCAACCTTCTTTTATTCATTCATAGAAATGAATGCATAGCAGTTGCAGCCATGTTTTCTGGACAGCAGTGAGAACATGTGTCTTTTAGCGGTTTCTGTGGTCTGACTTGGGGTCTGCTATATTATTTCGATAGCCAATGGACTGGAGGTTCACCTATGTTTCATCTCATCTGGATTATGATACACTTGTTTGGGTTTGGTGAAGGGTTAGGGCCTAAATCACCAAGCAATATTGTGGAAGGTTCTGGGATGATGAGTCTTTTCTAGAACTCTTGTAACAGATTGTTACAATTGGGTTGGCTGAAAAACCAGGAATTTATTTCTTTACAGTTTTGGAGTATAGACATCAAAAATCAATTTATAGAGAGTGTAATGTTCTTTTTGGAGGCTCAGTGCATAGATCTGTCCTTGCTTCTTTCTAGCTTGGTCAGTATTGCTCCAATATCTGCCACTTTCGTCACATGATTATTTCTCTGTATGTGCTGAAATCATATTAATGGTGCTGGGATGAACTGCCAAACAGACACAGTTGATGGGAGGAATGGGATTTATTTCAGGCTCACAAATCCTAGAGAAGTTCCATAATGTCAGAAAAAGTTGGCTCCTTTTCACAGATCCAAGCCTAGAGAGAAAACCACTACCAGCCATCCAACACCACAAACAAGCAAACACACAACCAGGAGCCAAACAGCAGGGAACTCCTTCAGAAAGTAGCCAGAGCTCCGACTGCCCTATGAATACCTTTGGGCTAGAAATCAGATTCACCTCCAGTGTGACAATGCCTCCAGCCAGGGGGCTAGAGACAAATTTTTAAATAAACACACCTGAGTGTTTTGGGGGACATACATTAAAACTACCCCATTCCATCCCTGGCCCCCCAATAGTCTCATAACCATCTCACATTATAAATTGTATTCAGTCCAACTCCAAAGGTCTCCATAGTTTTTACCAAATTTAAGACTGTTCCAAAGTCCCAAATCTCATCTAAGATTTAAACCTGCCTTTTAACTGTGAAGCCTGTAAAATCAAAACAACATATAATGACACAGATTAAACACTTTCTTTGCTATAAAATATAACAAGGAAAGACTGGACCCATGCAAATATTGCTAGCCATTAGGCAAACATGAAACATTTGCAGTTTAAGTCTGATATCCTTAAGCAGTGACCAGCGACAACTCTCTGGATTTTCCAACTCTGCCCCTCTGTTTGGGCTGATAATCCAGGAAAAACTTCTATCCCAAGCCAACAGGACTCTATGGTATTCCCTGTACAGTCCTGGTATATCCAAAACATCTTTGGTCTCCATGCAAATCATGGTCCATCTTCCAATGGCTTCATTGGCCTCTCTATCAGGGTCATCCTGCCCTGCCTCATATGTCACATCTCAGCAGTGCTTCCTAGAACCGTGTGCACTTCATGAGCCACTCCACACATTTTTCATGTTTCCAAAATCAAATCCAGGTGTGCAGAAAAGAGCCATGTTGTTAATTTAGGGAAGAAATAATCCTGACATTGAAGAGTAGGTTGCTTCCTTTCAGTAATCTCCAGTCAAAATTGCATTTCTACCATTCAGGATTTCCACTGCAGTCATCCCTTCTATCATTTCAGTGTAGAGGTTATGTCTTTTACAATAGCAGCTTTTGTAACCTAAAACCAGTCTCTGTGCCCTGAACTTAAACATAAATGAAATTATTTCAAGCCTTACATCTCTCAGCTCTATATTTTCCATCAAGCACACCAGATTACTTCAAAATTCAACCTTAATCAAACTCTTGGGCAGAAGAATGTAGCATGCCCAGTTCAAACAAAGTTCTCTGTGGTCTTTTCTACTCTTTTGAAAGATCATAAGGAAAGCCTCCAACATTCTCTCTTCACTTAACATTTCCAAACTCATCACAATAGTCTATAAAACTTGGATTACCACCTTGGAGGGTGTCTTCAGCTGCAAGAGAACCAGGTTCTGTTCAGTTCCTCTTGCATGAAAGTTCTTAAAGACCAAATCCATTTGGTCAAATTCCTCGCAGCCAGATCCCCACTGTGGTACCAATTTCTATTGCAGTTAGCTTTATATTTCTGGGGTGAACTTCCAAACAGACATAGTTTAGGTGAGGAATGGGATTTATTTCAGGCTTACAGATCCAGGAAAAGTTCCAAAATGTCAGAGAAAGCTGGCTCCCTTTCACAGATCCAAGCAGAGTGAGAAAACCACCAGTATCCTGTCAGCATATAAACAAGCAAGCACATAAAACAAGGAACTCCTGTCGAAAGAAGTCAGAGCTCTGACTGCTCTCTGCATACTTTTGGGCTAGAAATCAGATTTGCCCCCAATGACATCTCCTTCAGCCGAGTGACTGGAGACATGTTTTTTATTAAAAACGCCCAAGTCTATTGAGGGACATTTATTCAAACTACAAGAGTGTGCAAAGTCCTCTCACCCATAAAAATAGCAGTCATTGGATTTGGGGCACACCATAATTCAGTATGACTTAATCTTGACTTGATTATATCCTGAACAACTTTATGTCTAAACAAGGTCAAAATCAGGTACCAGGAAATAACATCTGCCTATATTAGGACCTTGTGTGAGGAAACATGAGTCAATGTATAGCAAATATGAACCTAGTAATTTGGGTCCAATATTGGGTCAAGCCAGGCGAGATGGAAGAGTGATAAAGAAATCTAAACCAAAAATGTTAGAAGATAATTTATAGCTGAAAAGAAATTACAACTAAAAGCTGAAAAACTTCATATTTACTTGGAATTTCTGATGAGTGTTTTAGGTATAATTTTTGGACTTTCAACCACATAATGGGGTCATAAATGCAAGTATAATTCTATTTGTTTTCCAGTGAAGAAGTTTAGATACAGATTTATTATAGACACTTATCAAGTGCATGCATGTAAAGAGCAGCTGATAGAGATAGTGGGAATAGGGGGAGGGACAGCAATTGAGGGAGAAGTTGTCAAATGACATTAACAGAGCATTCTTGTGTGGTCAAACGGTGAGAGAAGAGAAATCTCTGAGGAATGTGACTTCTTCAGCTCTGTGGTCCTGATTTCTGCCACTCCAAATAGACCACACAACCTTATGAGACTAAAGTGAGTTAGCATAGTCACTAACTAATGAGTAATAAGGCTAAATTTTGTTCTAAAACTTTTAGATGGGTCCTACTTTATCTCGAAAGTTCTTCCACTCATATAAAAATCAATGGTAGAATGAGATTGGATTTGTATTTCTTTTATGAGATGCAGTTCCTAGTTAATTAGATTGGTTTTTGCTAGAGGCCTCATCATCATACAGCCACTCGGGAAAGCAGAGCTTTCTGCTACACATCTGCTTGTGATGCAGCTGGACTCTTCTTAACCAAGTGAAACTGATCCCCAGGGCTATGTAATTATCCACTAACTCAAGGAGGTCAAGGACAGCCCTGATGCAATGGTACTTTTGCTTGCAAAGAGCTTGTGACATTTTCCCAAAAAGTCTCCTGTGTTTGGGGGATGCTGGTTCCCAGCCAGTGACTTCAGAGTCTCTCCTACATGATGTGAGTGCAGGAAAAATGAGGGCACTGGGCTGTCATGCCTGTGGGCATAGGTAGATCTTAGCTGGGACTATAACTTTGCTGATAAATAATTTTCTACATTAATGTAAAATATTTCTAAGTCACGATGAATCATTAGTTTGTACAAATGGTATGGTTTATGTTAAATCTCTGCTTATTCTCCAAAAATCAAGAATTTTGGTTCATGATTGGTAGAGGCTGTTTGTATGATTATCCCTCAGTAAAACTTTAGGAACTGTGTCTTTGGGGAGCTTTCTTGGAAAACAATATCCCTTATTATGTTTTTGTTATAGTAATCTCGTTGCTGGGATGAATATCCAACCAGACACAATATATGGGAGGAAGGGACTTATTTCAGTTTATAAATCCAAGGAATGTTTCATCAATGGTAAAATAGAAGCTGGTTTTCTTTCATAGATACAAGCAGAGAGAATCAACTACCATATGCAAAAACCAACACTAGCAAACACCAGCTAGCACAAACCTTTGCTGGAGCTTAAAAATGCTCTCCACAAACCTTGGGGCTGGAATCAGGGCCATCTCCAGTGAAATATCCCCTCCAGCAGGCTTCTGGAGACTTAAGAAGGAAGGTCAACCATAGTCAAAAACCACCCAAAGCTGTGGGGGACACACCTTCACATTCCAACCAGCACAGTCATTAAATCCTGGTCTGGAGAAGGTTGGCAGATCTGTTTGATCCATCAGGGGAAGTCTTAGCATCTTGAGCCTTGTTTCCTCTGCATGTCGCCCTAAGCTCAGCTTCCTTTGCTGAGTGTGTTTTGGACCTGCTCACTATGTTTTGGCATTGAGTACAGCTGTTTGCTGAGTCTACAGCCAATCGCTAATCCCAACACAAGGTCCTTCCATACCTTTATACTTTCACAACATTCTGTGAATATTTTCTTCCTCTCAATTGCTCCTTCCTTTTTAAAACTTATTTTTATTTACAATTGTATGCTTGCACATAGTGTCTTTGATCACTTTCACTCATTACTTTCTCTTGTCCCTTCCCCATAAATCCTTTCTTTCCAACTAATCCTCCTTCTACTCTGAAGTGTGTGTGTGTGTGTGTGTGTGTGTGTGTGTGTGTGACCTACTGAGTTTAATAGGAATTTTTTTGCATGAGTATGGGTGACTATTTACCAGAATATGGGCAACTTATCAATGGCTGAATAAAATGACTCTCCTTTCCCCAGCAATGATTAATTGACAATAGTTGCCCAGGAAAGGAGAGGAAGGACCTTCATGTGCTCTTCACTCATCCGTGATGGAATGTTGCCTGGGCTCCATCTTATGCAGGCAACCACAACTGCTTTGTGTTTATGATTGTCCCTGATATATCCAGAAGTGTTTCATAGCACACCTAATTTTCTTGATCTTATATTCTTTTATTCTTCCTTTTCTGTGGTGTTCTCTGAGTTTGGAGAGGGTGATACAGATATTCCACTCATGGCTGCACACTCAACTGTGTGTGATCTTCATGGTCAGTTATGACTCTCTTCAATAACTCCTCACAATGCTCCTCACAGAGGCTTCTCTGACCAAAACTGAGAGCAACTCTGTTGGGCATAAGAAATATCTAAAAGAAAGTGTGGTACACAAAACTTGTCCATTTAGTAAAACAATAAGAGTAGTTTCCTGCTCTGGCCTGTGACCTTAGCCACAGGCTTTTGACCTGGTTCACATTTTCAGGCATGGATTCTCTCTCATGGAGTGATCCTCAAATCCAGTCAGAAAACATTATTTTACCAGTGAACATTTTATTCAAGATCACAGCTGAATAAGACTTTTGATGGCTTTTTCCCTCCAGCCTACATAGCACCTTCCCATGCTGTAGAAGTTAGCCAACAAGGAGGAAGATTCCAGCGTGGTTTCTCCATTTCCTGCAACTGAAGCATGTAGTCTTTTCATTTCATTCTGATGAGAAACCATGATGGATTATTCTGTCTTTCTAGAAGACCTTTGCTGAGGTTGGAAATTCATTATTCTCAAAGGGGGTTGACTACTTCTAGCTTGGTAGGTTTTCTACCAATAGTATACACACGTCTTGGTTATTTTTATCATTTTTTCCTTATCTAAAGCAAGGAATGGTTTTCTGAGGAAAGAGAATCCACTCTTGATCTTAGTACTTAGTGTGGATGAGACGTCAAATCTGAAAGCAAAATTTTTTGAGAAGCAATCAGTTTTTTTCTACATTCTACCATTATCCTTACATTAATTTTCCTCTACTCTGCTCACCACTAACTCTACATTCTTCATTCCCCACTTCTAATGACACATCCATCATCACAACTGAAGTTGTTTCCCTTACCTCAGTCATCACTAACTTCAGTTCCACCACAAGCCACACCATCATGATTAATACTATCTTTATTAAATTTAATCATTTTTCCAAAATATCTCAATGTCATCCTTACCTCCTTTCTACCAGCTAAGTCAGCATTTATTCGACAACATTGTTCATTATAAATGGTCATATCAGTTAAATACTATTTAGTGATTGAATCACTACCACCACTTTCACAAATTCCTTATCATGAAACTGATAAAAGTCCCCAGATAAATAATAGAGTTTTTTTTTAATTCTCAGTAAAAAATTTAGAATGCTTGATAGCAGTAAAAAAAATAGGCAATATTATGTGCTGTTATATCTTCAGTTTAACAGAGGTTGGGAAAGTACTTTATGATTCTAGAGGAATCATAAAGAAGAAATGAACATCCACTTTAAAGATAGAGAACAGGCCCAAGAGTCAGCTCCATGTCCCTGAGATTGGGCATTTGAAGGCATTGGTCACTTTTGTGAAAAATCTTGCAGCAGATGGCAAGGAGTTTAAATCAATACCTCTTATATTCCTTAACAAATTTGCTGAAGCAAGTTTTAGCCTAGGCACTGGTAGTTGTTTTATCCAGAATATTGATAAGAGTGCCTCATTCGTGTCCACAGTGCACAATACTCACATGGTATCTGTTTCCCATAAATAAGCAACAGTTGTGTTCTTGGGAGAGAAGAAGGAGAAAAGGCAGCTAAAAATGTGTCTGATGCTTTAATGTGTGGGACCTTTTATTCTGGGAATTCTTTAATAGGGTGTTTACCTGCTGCTCTAGACTATGGGAGACTCAGCCCTTACCCAAGACCTGGAAAGTTTCTATCTGGGTCCAGGTTGAAAAGACATCACAAATTTCATCCTGTGTGATCACCAACATGGTCCATATAATAATCATTATTATACTGAGGAAAAGAGGCACTGTCCTTTAAAAAGGATGTGGGCTATTACTGAAAGACCTGATGTAATAGTTGATAAAATAAAGAGTGACAGAGACTGTGGGCAGTGCCTCATTCTACAGACCAAAGAGGGGAAAAATATTAGATTCAGTCTTCCATTCATCCCTACTTTCCATCCATTTTACTAGGTGACCCAACATATGTCTTTGAATTCTCTCTGCAATAGCTCCCTTTGGTCAATCAATACTAGCAGGAGAGAAATTGTCATAGGAGAGAATGTCTTCTGCCCTGTTCTCCAAAGCAGTTATTCCATTGGACTTCTGTCTGTAGTTTTATAAATTCACAAGGGAGTTTCCAAATTCAAGGCTAGATTCTGGGGCTCAGGATCTTATACTTCTTGCCTTACACATTGCTTTGATTATGGGCATCAGGACTGGTATTGGGCTTCTGTTTTAGCACCAAGGCCCAGTTCTATTCAATCTTGTCTTTCTGTTTTGTTGTTTGAATGTCATTTTTGCTGGGTGTCCACGTTAATGCCCTGGGAATCATGCTACATTCTAATACTCAGCATTGTGGACTTGAAGTTCATCCTACTCCTTGGTAATGTTCAGAGAGGCTACAGATTCCTAATCACATAATTGTTGAGCTTCTTTTCAAGGCTAAACATTCTTCAGGATAATGGGATGAAACAATGGACAAAACACATCCCCTACCAGTGTCTTGGGGGAAATTGACTCAGATAGGTCCATGCTTTCATGTGAGGGAGCCTTATGTAGGACACGGGAGAGAGGATGGGTTGGGGAAAGGCTTTCCAGACAGAGGACACCAAACTGTGCCTTGGAGCATGGACAGGAGTCAAGAGGTAAGCTAAAGGTAAGAAGTACATTCCAGGCAGAGAGAAGAGAATGGAAGACACATCTCTTCCTCTGCCTGCCATTCAAGCCTTACCTTTTGGATGTTAAGGTTTCTCTTCAAAATATTATGGACATGATAATTCTAGTAGAATTGTTTTAGCTAAACTTCCTAGGAAAGGTGATATAAGTCTGGGAAGTAAGTTTACCGCTCTTCCAGGGTCTGGCTATTCCTGACTGTATGCCCTCACAATAGCTTTCTATTCTCAGATATGCTCCTTCTAAGTATCTCTTGAACCTCTATAATATATTTTTTCCTTCAGCTCCAGAGCAGAGAAACATTCTATCTTATCTGTATTATTGCCAGCTTCAAGTGGTTTTTTTCCTAAAGCAAGTTCTCAATGTGCTATATTGGCAATTGCAAAGCTGCCTCACCACTCCCTCAAAACCCTGTTTGGATTTCATTCCCTGAATATTTTCTTAGCATGGCTTCAAAGCTCTCAATGTCATGATCATTATCTTCCTAATGTTCCTCACATATTTCTTCAGTCACCTTACTTCTTATTCATGCTAGATCGATTGCATGCCCTTCTTCCATGGATCTGATTTTGAAATGTATCATCTTGGTTATAGTCTTGATAGTTACTCTACCTCATGTAACAGTTTCTAAATTGCCTCAGATTTTGTTAGTCCCATGCTTTCCTCTTCCTCTATCCTAAGCACATTTCAGGAACAGAAATCTTGTCATATTATTTTTCCCATTAATTTCACAAATTCTGATCACAGCAGGTGTTCAGTAGGTCTAAATGGAAAACAATGAATAATTTAAAGGTTGCTGTGAAATATCACTAAACAGATACTGCTTCAGGATTTCATGTGATGAAATGATTAATGATTAATTAAATGGACTTTCTATGATAATAACTCACATTTATACAATACTTCAGGTATGAGGCAATTTCCTTTTAATTCTGGTCCTTACACCAAAAACTCAGGCTGATACACCAATCTATGACTCAAGAAACTAAAGCTTGAGGGGAGTCTGAACTTTGGGAAAACAAAATAACCAGGAAGTGGTGGCCTTCCTGACCTGTTAGTCACATTTTCTCATTGTTAGCTGTGTCCCTTATTGTGGGGGGCCACCTTCTTTCTGTACGTATGGGCTCATCCAGTCTCAGGTGCATTGGTGAATTACACAAGGCCAAAGGGCTGGAACTCAGGCTCCCATCCAGGAAATTTCCTATTCCTTCAAGATAGTGTTTGTAAGTGTGAACCCTTCAATCAGTAAGAGCAGCTGGATTCAAGATTCATAGCTCTGTATCCTTTGGTAGTTTACAGCAATTACCTGTGCTTGAATTTTCTTTTAAAGCATAATAGTGTTTCTAGGTAATCGTGGAACTAAGATGCAGCTAAGGTCCTGTGGTGTACAGGGTATACCCAAATAACCTATCAACCATATTATTATTTTTTGCCATTTTGAGAACCAGAATTCAATTTACAATCATCTCATAATTTAAGATTTATCTTTTATAGAGGATGGCTAAGAACCCATTAGTTTTGTTTGTCTGTGTGTGCATATGCATGTGTGTGTATTATGTGCATGTGGATGTATGCATGTATGCATATATTTATGTGCTCTTGTGACACCCCATGCACTCGCTGGCAATCACTGAAGGAGAACGCTGGGTGTCCTGATCCATCACTCTTCCGTGCATTCTTATTTGAGCTGGAGTCTCTTACCGATTCTAGAGCTTGGTATTTATTTATATATTATAATTAAATATAAATAAAAATATTATATATTTATATATTATATTTTCTAAAAGGATTGGGGTTACAGGTCCATCTGGCCACAACTAGCTGAGGACCAAGTATTTTATACAATATGTGCATTACTGTTTTTGAAGACAGGTTATGATTTGTGCATCAGCCATTCCTGATAAGAAAATAATTCTGAGTTTTATTCTAGGCTGTGTTCCTCTTTCCTTAACTACAGATCTTGGGATTAAGGCATGTTTATCCTGCTGTCTTTGGAGTTTACTCTGGGAAATTCAAGAAACAATTGGGTTTGTTCATGAGGGAAAAGGCAGATGACATACACTGATAATCAGAGACCAAACATTGCCCCTATGCATTATTGTGCCTCAGAAGTGAGTAGCCATGTGCCTTGTCTTGTATAAAACCAGAGATATCTAGGCCTTAGGGATACATGGAACTTCTCTAGTCTCTACAGGGTCCTTGCATTCTGATCTCAAAAAGGTTCCAATATCTACAGCTTCCTGTAGAAAGATGTCTCTCCTTTCCCTATTTTTAAAGTCTCATCTAGCAAATTAAAACTTTTTAGTAGTTTAAATCAATAGAAAACACTTGTAGTCATTATTATTAATTTTTTATAGACAAACAAAGTGAAATTTATAAAGGACAGTCATTGTCCAAAGATTATAAAACCAGCAAAGACTGAGCTGGGACTCAGTCCAAGATTTTGCCTGGCATCATGGTCTATTATATTATGGTTATGTTATGAAACCAAATACCTGTTGTGTTTTCTTGGATTGTACATAATCTCTTTTCATTTGGGTAAAATAATAGGTCCCATGTCTTTACTAACCAGAATAGATATAAAACCAGATGTATGTGGAATAGATTTTATGTAAGCTACTGGCAGGGATGTATCCCTCAACTTTTGAAGCTGGGCATGCTCTTTTAATTACAGACAATGAGAAAACATTATACATTTTAGTACAGTTGTTTTGAGAAACATACAAGAATTCTGAAGAAAAGAACCTCAAGGGGCTTCTATCAGTTAACTCCTCCAGAAATGGTACATAAGTTCACTGTTCCATATGAAATCCCTCAGCTGATAAAGCAAACATGTTCAAGAGTTTGTGGTTTAATCACTTAAAGAAACTGTTCCAAAGTGAACACCAATAACCCCACTGAGGCAAGCCCTTAGACAAAGTAAGGCCGGGGGAGAGGGTATATAAAACTATAACCCTTGTAAGAAATGAATGATAGTAACAAAATAATAATAATAATAATAATAATAATAATACTAATAAATTGCTCATAATTTATGAGGGAGGAATTTTCATGGACAAATAATATAAAATTAAGGGAAACCAGAGGTTGATGAGAAGAAAGATATGAGATGATCATGGGTAAGTGGAGGATGTCCTCTCCAGTTGGGGATGACAGAGGTATAATTTTCTCTATGGTTAGGTGTGTCTTTGGAATGAGACTTCCTAGGATTGAGGCACAGCCTTGCCACTTAATTATATGAGATGTGGAAAAATAATTTAACTTCTGTGAGCCTTGGGTTTCTCATAATTAAAATGGGAATGTGTAGAAGTAAGTATCTCGGTGTGATGAAAATGCAGTACTTAGTTGAGTACCTATCATAGAGTACGAATCCCCACCAAGATGTTTATCACTGATATTTGCATTATTTCTACATAAAGGTAAATTGCATGAAACACATCTCACAGAAAGCAAAAACCTGTCTTTGTCTCTTCTCTCTCTCTCATCTGATTTTCAATCTTTCTTTTTCTTCCTATTGACTTTAGTTTGTATATTATGGGCTTGAATATTTCTGGAAAAGCATCTAGTTTGATAGATTTTTCAGTACCATGGTCAGCACCACTCTGCTCACCCTTTTGTGTCTTTCACTCTATGGCTAAATTCCTAAAGTAGCTTTTGGCCCCATGACCTTCAAACAGGAACACAATATTGGCCCAGGAACTGAACTGGGAAATCAATATGGACTTAATTAGAGAAAACAAATGCAAGATATTTTACATGGACAGAATATCTATTAGGTCAAAAAAAATTCTTCAGGCTAACTTAAAGCATTAACATACCTTTAAGGAATAAAAGAAGGAGCTATAAGATTTTTAGCTAAACACTGGTCAGTGGAGAGAATTTGTTCTGGATTTTTTTCTGCTTATATAAGGACATATAGCTATCCTTACTGTGAAGAGGAAAATGGAAGACTATTCATGTTTTAAAGATTTGACAATAGACAACTTCTTTGATATGATTCTTTGTTCTCCAAGTATTGTTATTTCACTTGCATTTAGCTAGCTCACAGAAAGAAAATCCTATTATCTCTTTAGTATATAACATTTGCAGTAAGTTAATATGTTCTGACTACTGATTTTAAAGTTTGAGGAGGGAATCACCCATTCATTGTGATTCTGAAGAGCTCAGGGAATGACACAGTCAACTCAAGACACATGACACATTTCCTAAACTCCTTAAAAATTTATTTCAAAACTTGAGAAATGGGATTGTTGTTCAAGTACAAATATGCTTATAGATAGATGCACTAATGTCTCCTACCTCATGCAACTTAACATTCTGGTTCAGAGAATAGGGGTCTAATCAAGACTTGTCTATCCCTTCTATCACTTGGTTCAACTCAGAACCATGGCACTCCATATTCCCTTCAACATTTCATTTGTCATCAAAAGATCTGGCCCATTTGATGACAACTTTTCCAGACTTGGTATCCTCAGGGGTGGAACACCATCCTATACTCAACAGTCTGCATGCTTTTAGGCTATAAGAGCTTAACCAAAGCACAGCCATTAGTTAGAAACCTTCTCATTCACCTGCTCAGTGTCTCTGTGCAAGATGAGAGTACCTTCTGTCAATTAGGATGCTGAGGGTATAGATTGGGTCCTCTTACTGTCTTGTCTAAGCAAAAGCAACAGCTATGCCTGGAGTGTAAACAGAAACACTCATCAGACTCAGGTCTCCTTATCTCCATGGCTCTGTGTGTCTACTCCTGCTGAGAGACTTGATTTCTTGATCCTTTCTTACTCTTCCTTGATTTGATCCAGCTTTATCATTTAGTCACCAAATGATCTCATTGAGAGCATTCAGAAAATTCAGGTTTCATATCTTTTTCTCAATAGCTACCAGTTTGTTAACTACAATGTTAAGGTTGTCCCATTCCCTCACCAGGAACTAACCACCAAATGTAGAAACTACAAGCATGTCTATTACCTGGGTCCCAGTGAAAGTAAAACTACTAAGTTTGTACAAGTGAACCAGGGACCAAGGACACATAAAATTTTTATGATTTTAAAACACATCCTCATTTCTTTGTTCTAAAACACCCTACAGTTTAAAACGCAGTGGGAAGATACCAGCAATGCATACTCTGTTCTGGATTATTGGAGTGAAAAAACTTGGCTTGCAGACTGAGTGAGGTTAAGCTGCTTGGATCTAG
This sequence comes from Zapus hudsonius, assembly GCA_004024765.1. Taxonomy (NCBI): domain Eukaryota; kingdom Metazoa; phylum Chordata; class Mammalia; order Rodentia; family Dipodidae; genus Zapus; species Zapus hudsonius. The sequence goes on along the minus strand of PVHP010001395.1, from coordinate 74,616 downwards.
TGGACAAAGGAAACAATTTTAGCCTTTGGTCATTTGCTAACTCCTATTCAAGCTCAAGGAAGGAACCTCACACTGTCATGCACCAAAGATATGGTTTGCTCTGAAACTGTCTGGCAGTGCACTCATTTCTGCTCATAATTTTACAAACCCCAATTTAGCAAAAGCAAATATATAACTGTGTTGTGATTATGTTACAATTAGTGTGGGAGGTGGGAAAGGGCCTCTTTATTATTTTCATGACAGTCCTAAGGGGATCCTGAAAATATATTACTTCATATACTTTGATCTGTGTGCAATTTTAGATGTCTTGATACATCTGTAATATTTTGATGTAAATGACATTTCCATTTGGAGTAATTTGAATCTGTGTCGAGAGAGTAAAGCAGGGTGGGAAGAGAGGACAAACTCATGTTCTGAAAAGCATTACCTTAGTTGACACCCAGTGTGAAACTGGCCTGGAAAGGTACCATATCCTTGGAGACCTAGTCTGGTTTTATTCATCATTAACTGGGAGAGACCTTAAACAAGCCCCTCACTCCTTTGTCCTTTTATTTTTCACACTGTGAATACAATACTTGCTTCTACTTTTTGTGCCCCAGGGACCAAGAATGCATAACTATTTTTTATGATTTTAATTTAATTTTAATGCTATAATTATAAAATAGAGGCATATTTGTTAGTATGCTATATTATTTCAATACTTACAAGATACTCAAAATTTGAATTATTGACGACATGAGGCATACATAGACAAAGAACTCTCAGTGTTCCATATTAACATTTTAAGAAAACAAAGGAATATTTGTTTAGGAAACACTCATGTCACCTCTCTCTCCATTTCATGTTCTTTTGTGACACTTCATTGTTTGATTTCTCATTTCCTAGGTAGGAGGTTGGGGGAGACTGTGTCTAATGATTTTTAGTTATTTGCATTTCTCCAAGAGCAAGGTTTTCCCCATCTAGCGGATATTCCTAGTGAAAATGTTTTAAATGCGAGATGGATGAGACTCTTCAGAAAAACACTGGATTTTGTGAGGAAAGTCAAGAAAAGGATGGGGTATTTTGAGTGAGGTCACCGCCCCTTCCTCAGGATTCTGGCCACTTCCTTTCAGGTCCAAGTTCCCTCTGTTCTCATGCATGTTTATATTCAAGGCCAAATCTATGTGCTCTTCTCGGACGAGTTATTTTGATGAGTACAAACATTCCCTCATTTTACCTAGAAATCCTCATCCCACCATAGGGAAATCTGTAGTCTGGAGCTTAGACCTTTCGCAGCCTGCAGAGATATCGTCATTCAGTAAATGATGACAGATGTATCTTACCTTTTAACTGGATAATGGTTAATGCATCAAATACTCACTGGGGTTTTTACCAATGATCATTGGGAAGTCTTTATAATACCCCTGAAGCCTTGTTCTATAATTCATTCTTTCGCAGACATGCATTCAGCTCAAAGAAAGGTGATGAGTAGGCTAGGGAGGGATTCCATAGAGAGCAAACATCAGGAGTACCATTAGAACTCAGCTTTGTCTTTTCCTAAGGCCCACATTCTTCCTACTATTCTGGTACCACTGGATGGTCCTCAGCTGTTGACCAGTGGAGGTGATGGAAAAAGCTTGTTTCCTCTTAGATGGCCCTACTTCTATTGAATGAGTGTTGTAGTCAACTTTCTCTGTTGCTGCGCAGAAAGAACCCAAGCAAAAGCGGCTTGTGGAGGAATGGGTTTATTTGGCTTAAGGACTCTAGAGACTCCATCCTGGCAGGGAAAATGATGACATGAGCAGAGGGGTGGACATCACCTCCACCACAGCACTGCAAACAGCAGCAGGAAGGTGTGCCAAACACTGGCAAAGGGAAGCTGGCTTATAAACCCCATAAACCCGCCTGTTGCAGTCAGCATTCTAGTTGCTGCGCAGGAAGAACCCAAACAAAAGCGGCTTGTAGAGGAATGGGTTTATTTGTCTTACGGACTCGAGGGGAGACTCCATTCTGGCAGGGAAAATGATGGCATGAGCAGAGGGCTGGACATCACCTCTGCCACAGCACTGTTTTTTTTTTTCTTCTTTCAAACAGCAGCAGGAAGGTGTGCCAAACACTGCCAAGGGGAAGCTGGTTTATAATCCGATAAACCCGCCCCCAACAACACAGCTTCATCGAGGTTGTAAAACCCAAACTGCCATCAGCTGAGGATTGATCTATCAGAACACATTCAATTGTTTGTGGGGGACACCTGTATCAAACCATGACACCGCCCCCAACAACACAGCTCCAGCAAGGTTCTAATATCCAAACTGCCATCAGCTCAGGATAGATCAACCAGAACACATTCATTTGTTTGTGTGGGGGGGGACACTTAGATCAAACCATGACAATGAGGTAGAAACTTCTCCCAAGACTACATTTCCAGGATAGGGTATGATGAGGTTATTTGCCTCCTTTTCGATATTCCTTACAGTGTGAAACTCCTTTTGGGGAGAAATCTTGTGAGGGGCTGAGCCCCATGATATATTTGTTTTGGGAAGCATGTATTATGCCCAAAGGAAGGAGTCAGTAGGATTCCTGGGCAAATGTAGATGTAGGGATCTTGCCCCAATGCTGCCTGATAACACTATGATGCTTCCTGTCTATTATGGTCACTGAGATACCAGTAAGTACCTAGCTAGGCACCAGAGGCCCTAGAGAAAATGAATTAATTGTGTTTTAGTTGGGACAAGGCCTAATAAGATTTATAAATAGGAAGACAATGTGATCTTGACAAGTGTCTGCCCTTTCCTAAGCAACTCTACTTCTCCATGTCTTAATTTCTCTACCTGCAAAATAGAGACAGTTATTCTCATCCTTATAAATGCAACAAGGTGTTGGCAAAGTCAGATGGAGGTTGCATAGGAGGAAAACTCTAAAACCTTTAGGAAGCTAGGCAGCTTGTAACTTCAAGGTATTGATATTATTAATTTTATTCAAAAGTTAAAAATGGATTAGAAAGACCACAAAGGAATTTTGTTATTCTAAGCTCTTAAGAAGTTCCACCCGAATGGGCACATCCAAGGCTCTCTTTAAATGAGAAGGATTAAGCTTTGATTTTTTTTTTTGTCAGTTTGGATTGTTTCTTTGTCCAGCACAATTGTTAAGACCTGATTGTAATTCTTTTCAACTCCCCAAATTTAGGCTCAGCATATTTTGTAGTGATGTGCACTGAAGTGGCATTTCGTTAAGGATGAGACTGGTGTAGAAAACATACAGAATGCAAGGGTAGTGGCTAATTTGGTCCACATCTGATGCCCAAGGCAGGAAGTTCAAGGATTTGCCTTTGTGAAAATAACCTCTTCCCAGAAACAAGGAAATTGTAAGCTAAAGTCTTATTTGTTCTGTACACATATAAATGTAAATTTAGATCACTTTCCTCTCTATTTTTATTGTGGCTTATGGCAAAGAGCATGGGGCTCTGAGTTGACAGAACTAATAATGATCCCAACTTCCCCTTGGCCAGGTATTTGGCTTGCAAATTTTACTCTCTGGGAGTTCAGCATTTGGGAAACAGAGGGGATCATGCCACTTCCATTAGGTTTTCATGAATTGTGGTAAATGCTCTTAAGAACTGCCCAATCTTCCTTCTCCTCTTTTCTAGTTAATAAACTTGTTAGCTCCCCCTCCCCCCTCCACACTCCAGTTTCCTCAGACTTCCATGTAGTAGGACTGGCAATGCAATGCAGGTGAATTTCTACAGTGGTTCTCTGAAAGACGTTCTTGCTTTTCTGGAAAATGAGAGAGAAGAAAGGTCTGGTGTATGTTTCTCTTTTCAATGTACTAACTAGCTTGTAAGTATGGTGCTAAAATTCAAAATATGAGACAGACAGATATACATGCACAAGGATCAACAGAATGAAATGACACTCCAAATTTCCAAACTTCACCCTTTTATATAAGTAGTTCTTAGTTTGCTCACACATGCACCCAAACATAATCCTACTAATGAAAGGAGTATATGACATAACAATCCTAAATTGCATGGAACAATGATTAGAACACTGGGAATTTTGTTATTTCTGCCTCCTGCTGTTATCTGGTGATTGTGCAGGATAAGGTAAAGATACATCAATAGTACTTATTTTTTATTAGCATTATGAATGCTAAATACCAATGATGTCCTAGACATTTTTGAAATGCTGGAAGTAAAAGATGAGAAAGACTGAAATCTCCCCCTGACACAAGCATTTTCAAAGGAAAATAGTGAACTACTGTACTCAAGGTAATGAGTTCCAGTGTGGGAAAATTCCGAGATACTATAGGACCAAGAGGGAGAAGACTAAGTATCAACAATTTCAAGACAAACATGAAAGGCAAAGGAAATCTTCTAACTCAGGGAGACAGTGTCAGGGCTCAGAATGTAGCCACCAGAAAATGTCAACAGGGGTTGTAGTGGCATCTTATAAGATAAGAATTACAAGCTAAGCTCATGAAATATGACAATAATAGGAGCTAACACTTATTTGTTATTTTTTGCTATCTTCTGCTCTCCAAGTATTATCTCATTTGATTATTACAGTAGCTTTCTGAGGCGAGATTTCTTATTACTTCCCATTATAGAGATGAAGGAACTGAGGCAAAGTTACTAAGTAATTTACTCAAAGCCACCCATGCAGTATTAGAAGTGTAACTAAGACTAGAACCCTGCATATATGGAATCAGTGGAGTCAGCCCTATTAAATTCTTTGACTCTATGTATGACTTTGGTCACAGAATTTTAAGGAGGTACTTATAATTCAATTTTTTAAAAGATATTTTATTTATTTGAGAGAGAGAAAGAGGAAGTTGGAAAGAGAGAATGGGCATGCCAGGGCCTATAGCCCCTATAAACAAACTCCAGACACATGTGCTACCTTGTGTATCTGGCTTTATGTGGATCCTTAGGCTTTGCAAGCAAGTGCTTTAATCTCTGAGCCATATCTCCAGCCCATAATTTAATGTTTGATCTTCTTTTTCTTCTTCTTCTTCCTTTTTTTGTTTTGTTTTTCAAGGTAGGGTCTCACTCTAGCCCAGGCTGACCTGTAATTCACTATGTAGTCTCAGGCTGGCCTCGAATTCACAGTGATCTTCCTACCTCTGCCTCCCAAGTGCTGGGACTAAAGGTGTGTGCCACCATGCCCAGCTAATTTTTTATCTTCTTGGGGGGGGGAATGTTTTCTAAACTAGTGTCTGCAACTAGAAAAAGAGAGCAAATTGAGGCCAAGGATATATTTATTTCAGTTTGTTCTGTTCCACCTCATTTTTCAAGATATTACTGACCTTAAGGCTAGTTGGAATCCTAAAAGGCCAGATTAGAAGGGATTATGGGGGCTGGGGAAGGGGGTACGAGAAAGCTTTGAGAGTTTGTTGCTGACTAGGAGAAGGCTTTGGGAAATGTCATTTGAGTTTTACTTAATTGGGTTTGTTCATATTAATATCACTTTTGGGCCAGGTACCAAACCTAACGTGGGGATTTATGGCCAAGCTTTGAAATGCTATTTCAGTCTTATGGATTTATGTGAGATAAGCTGGTTGAGTCTGAAGAATGATTCATACCAACAGTCCTTTGTGAAACTGAAGGGTTGTAAAGACGCATATGCTTGGACTTCCACCAAATATTCGTAGCGTTCTCAAGTACAGAGATTTCTGTACAGTGAGTTTCAACACCATATGCTTGCAAGACACTCCATTTGTAAGATCCTTCATATGCAGTGTTCATTTGAGCTCACCAAGAAGTAGGTGAATTGCATATGTATTGCTTATTTTATTGATGAGAAAGCAGGAGCTCAGAGAGTTGAAAATGAATTTCCCATGATCGCCTAGCTTATAAATTGACTGGGATGAGATTTGTGAATTCTTGGGTATATTGTCCTTTCAAGGAGACCATTATGTGTCACTTTGCTCACTAGCTAGCACATAGTGAGTACTCAAGCACAACCATTGATTCATTCTTTCACCTCCACTCCCAGGAAATTGACAGTTGTGAGAAAGAAAAAAATGTGGATGAGGAGCCAGGACAGTCATATGTAAGACCAAAGATGCCAGCCAACAAGTGTGTGTGTGTGTGTGTGTGTGTGTGTGTGTGTGTATGTGTGTGTGTGTGTGTTGCGGACACAGAGAACAAAGTATGGAAAGTGAGAGCTTGCAAGAAACATTCAAGGGTATGAGTTTTAATGGTGCTTTCTGATCCAGGAGCCGAAACATCTGTGATGAGTATACGTTAGCACCAGCCAGTTCTGGGCTCATTTTCCTTCAACATTTGCTCGCTGGATTCCAGGCAAGGCTATGGTGATTGGCAAGGCAAGATAATTTAAATATTAATTTCCTTTAAAAGTACAGAGAATCTGATGCTTAAGATTTGTCCTTCTCTTCTATTTCTAGTGCTTGGAACAGTTACTTACCAAAAACATGATTTCTCATGCTTAGGGGAGAATTAAAATGGTGGTCCTATTTGTTCTTAGCAATGAGGAAGTAAGTAACTAATTTCATGGCCCACACTAATGCACTCTGTGAAGTTAACATTCTAAGTAACTGAGTGGAACTTCAACAAGAAAAATTCTTTTGGGTGGAACAATTAAATATATATCATGAACTAAACCCTGATGAAGGTAACAGAACTTTTCTGATCTGGTCAGGATAGAGGGTGAATGATTAATATGATGATTTCAGCTGAGATATTCCTCTAATATGCCTTCCATGAATCCATCCGTTCTCAACATTGGATAAGCATCTGTCTTAGTCCATTTGTATTGATATAACAAAATACTTGATATCAGGAAATTTCAAGTCATCAAAATTTTCTCAGTTCTTAAGGCTAGAGTCCAGGATTAAGGTACCTGCACATTCTATGTGAGGTGAGGATCAGGCTCTACCTCCACAATGATACCTTGATACCTTGAAAACTGTTCGCATGTCATCAAAGGGGCAGAAAAGCAAAAACAAAAAACAAAAAATCCCTTTAAGCTCTTTCTGTCAAGGTTTCTTATAAGGCACTACTTCATGAAAGATGGTTGAGTCTTCATGGCTTATTTATATACCCCCAAAATGCCCTTTCTAAATATCACTATATTTGGTTTCCACAGGTTAGGGGAGGGAATATGTTCAAACCACAGAAGCATCCTCAGATATAATCTCATGGTTCTTGTACCATCCTTGCTACTTGACAGATTATTCTGGAATCTCTCGATACACCTCACCTACCTCTTGCCTGACTAAACTCTCTGTGAGAGAAGGAATTCCTACTTACATCCATCGGCAGGAGCAGAATAGTCTTAATAAATGCATGTAGGTTGCAAGAAACTATCTCTCCAATCATGAAACAGACCCTGATGTAACTGTCCCTTATTCTTTTACTACTTGACCTTTTCAGAGACAGAAATTTCTGCTCTTTCTCCAAAGGCTTTCTCTGGCCACCCAGAGATAGAACAAGTGCCTTTGCACTTTCTGGATACAGCCTTCAGACAAAGTCCGATGACGTGGAAAAATGCCTTAGGTGATTTAAGTCTACAGCATCTGTTCATTGTTCCCCAGGGTGCTCAGGAGAATTCATCTGCACTTTCTCACAATGGTAACTCGTTTCACAATGGACCTTTGATTTGCTTCCTGTTTTTCTTTGTCTCTTTTCTTTCCCTTGCAGCTGGCACAATACCTACTAAGTGCTCAAAGATGTACCAATTCTCCAGGCTTCTTAACAAAGGAGCCCCAGGGGTTATCCCAGGGAAGATTAAGGTTATTGCTTCTCCCCAGAAAGCAGGTGCATATTTGTCTGATGTCTAAATTGGGTATAGGGTTGCCATATAAAATTTTATTAAACAAAAAGAACCAACTACTGAGAAATTGGAACAAATCTCTATTTCAGAAGCAAAGCCAAGGCTCTGAGAGAGGGGAGGATCTTTCTGGTGTTACTCAGCTTTTTAATGGCAGGGCCAGGAATAGAACTCAGCTGCCACCTAACTCCTTTGAACAGGAGCCATCTTATTATGTATGTGCAGTATGCAGTTATAGTTTCTGCCTACCTAACATGCACACCTTTCTTCTGACAAAAACAAGAGTTTTTCTTGGAGAGACTGGCCCTCTCTTAGAGTTCATGTGGATTCTGTGCGTCTGAGTCCCTCAGCAGCCACTGAGTGTGGCATTCAGCACTCAGTGTATCCCACCAACATTTTACTATTAATAGTTCAGGATAAGCACATTATCCAAATCACTTCAATTATAGCCAATCCTGAAGCCTTTACAGAAGTGTCTTTTAAATTTTTTTTGTAAGATTTATGTATTTGCCAGGGGATAGAGGGAGAAAGAGTGGGGGAGATGGGCATGCCAGGACCTCTTGCCACTGCAAACAAACTCCAGATGTATCTGCCACTTTTGTGCATCTGGCTTTACCTGGGTACTGGGGAGTTGAACCCAGGCCATCAGCCTTTGCAAGCAGGTGCCTTTAACAGCTGAGACATGTCTCCAGCCCAGGAGACTCTGAGCTCATTGCAAGTATGAAAGCCCAGGGTCCTCTCACTGCCAAGAATGGAACCAAAATAGAGGAGCATGGGGCTGAGAAATGCAGCAAAAGAAACAGTTTTGGTGACATTGTCTGGATTGGGCCACAGCTGAAGACAGCCTAACTCTGGGCTTTCTGTGACATGAATCAAAGTATTATTTTGTTTCCTTTCGTCCAACTGGAGTGGTGTTTATCTTAAATTTGATCCAAGAAGAAGTAATGATACATTATGCACCTTCCCAAAGGGAGATCCCTTGGAGGATTTGCCTAATGAACTTGGATGTGGTAGACAGATACTAAGTATTTAATGAGGCATTGTTTATTATTGTGTCCTGAAAGCCTGTGTCTTTTGATGTTTTCCTTTCACCTTGTTTCTGATGATTAATGAATATACTAGGGTCTGAATTGAAATCTAGAAATCATTTTATTTTTTCCTTTATTTTATTTTATTTTATTTTATTTTATTTTATTTGCTGAGGCTGTGCCTCGGTTGTGTTACCACAGCGGGTGGTGCTCGCTCTGACCTGCAATGAGTTTATTGTTTCCAGGGCTCTCTGTTCCCTTCTACTTGAAGTTCTTTCCCCCTCAGGAGGCTTCACGAACAGAGAGGATTATTTTTGGCTTAGACCCATCTTGTCATGCTCATTGCCATCTCCAATTCGCATGCTGGCAGTCTGGGGCAGCCACCGATGCCTCATGCCCACTGGGTAGCTATTTTGGGATCCTTGCACTTGACATTCAGCATGGCTTCCTGGCTGACTCACACCCCAATCGAGCCCCTGTTGTGCTGGGCCAGGGTAGCTCAGCAGCTTGTTTTGATGTCCCTAATCAAAGAGTGACATCCTAAAATCTTGCAGTCAGCTATGCAGACTGGACTAAGAAGCAATTGAAGGCTGCTAAATATAAACACATGCACTTTAGAACGGAGAGGCAGGAAGATTTTGAGGATGGAAACTGGGATGTTCATTCTCTTTTATTTTTCCTCTGATGTTTGAATTGGCTGACTGAGTTGAGGATTGGCTGAACTGTTTCTTACTAGCTGTGTGATTTGGGAAAACTCACTTTCTCACATAAGCCCTAGTTATCATAACCTACACCTGCCCCTGGTCAGATAGTCATCCTAAGACTCACATAGTGGGATTCTTAAGATTATAAATAATTAACTTGTCTCAGAGCCCTGATCAGTGCTTGGTATTTTGTTTGGCACCATGTCAGTCTTGTTTCCACGCCACACAGGACCTTTCACCTAGCATATATATGCTATTCAATGTTGAAAAGATAAGCCAATAGAAAAAAGAAAGATGATCTAGTCATTTACTCTTTATTTTCTGTAGGAAATCTTTTATTCTTTGGCCTGATCTAATTCTGTTTGCTCCATGACTCTTTGAATAGAATATATCCTATACATTGGAAACATAGGAATTTCCTACATCTTGGAAAACAATAAACTTTGTTGTCCTGAGGGGGGAAAAAGAAAAGACAAATGAATGGATGGGGTTGGAGAGATTGCTCAGCAGCTAAGACACTTGCCTGCAAAGCCTGATGACCTGAGTTTGATTCTCCAGTACCGACGTATTTGCCAGGGGAGAGAGGGAGAGGCAAACTGGGTATCCTTTTGTTCAGGATATCCAGTTTACCTACATAAAGCCACATGCACAAAGTGGCACAGGCTCTGGAGCTTGCATCGGCTAGAGGCCCTGGCCTGCCTATTCTCTCTCTCTCTCTCTCTCTCTCTCTCTCTCTCTCTTCTCTCTGCATCAAATAATTTTTAAAAAAATGAATGGATGAATAAATGTTGACATCATAGTTTTTAGTCATTCTTCTTTGTCCTGCTTTGGCCACTTAAATGAACTTGGTCATCTGTATAAACACTGAAGCCATTAGATGACCTTCCATCCAAGAAGACATCCAGAGTCCATCCTGACCAGCCTTTCAAACCAATGCTTAACATCTCCACCTGCCATGTCTACTGACCTCTAGCCCTGCCTAAAACACTACCATGCTCTGAGGAAGGATTAGCGGCCATTCTGATGCCCTTAATCAACCAAAGCTCTTAATTAACTGGGACCCCATTTCCCAGAGAGTCATTTTGCAAACACCACTGTAGCTCTCATTCTTGGGTTTCCCAGGGGCTCAACTGTGCCTCCCCTTCTGCTGGGGAGGTGGCTCACCTCAACCACACATCCTGTATCTTTCAACTCAAAATCTTTTGCTTGGAATCACTGCTTTTCCTGATGAATGTTTACCTTCCTGCTCAGATCTTCACAAGGGCTTTTTGTTCAGGATACTCAGTCTTCCAAATCCAGTCAAGTGTTTTTGAGTTAGGATATTATTATGTACTGCAGACAGATCTCAAACTCATAATATCCCAGCCTCACCTTTCCAAGGACTGGTATTATAGGCATGCATCACCATGCTCAACTCGAGACATCAAGCTTAATCACTGTCTCCTAAACACCTATTGCTAGACACACATAACACATTAAATAATTATTCATCTTAGAGACCACTTGTGGAGCATAGTGCCCTGTGCTCTTTCAGAATATAATTTGCTGTTTCCTGGACATATAGCTCAATCCCACTTTAGTCATTAACTAAAACTAGTTACAGCAAGAACAGAAACATAATGACAATAACATGAACACTAAGACCTGATATGTATGGATCACTGATAGAAGGCCAGGTTCAATGTTAAGTGATTCTCATAGTAACATAATGAGTTAGGCAATTCTAGCTTCCCATTGTACAGGTCATTAAACAGAGCCTCAGTAGAGGTAAGAAATACCAACAGCTACAAGGTGTACAAATAAAATTCAGGTCTACAAATTCTGACTTTGAACACTAAGAGTCTCAGATTTCTCACCTTTATAATTATTGATCAAAACCTCCTCTTTGTTTATGGAGAAGATTGAGCACAATGATACTTGGGAAGCACTTAGGGAAGAGTGTGGCCTGCAGTCTCTTGTGACAGCTGTTACTGAGGGTGATGGAGATGGCACACAATGAGGTTGAACGCTGGCTGAAATCAAACTTGCTCTTTTTATTACTTATGATTCTCTCATTCTGAAAGGCCTGGGAACCTTAATTTTCTCTGTATTTATAATTCATCTCCCTAGACAAGGAGATGAAAACACATCTCAACTCTAAATTTCTGTTTTTTAGAAGCCTCAATTTCTCTGTCTAGGACAAGAAGCTTAGGGTTTTCCAAGCTCCTTCCAAATATAGCATTTTATGATTCCACAACATTTGTTTGCTCTGGCCTTTCTCATAGCCCAGAGCATTCCAGTTTACACATAATCACCACTGGATAAGTTCTTCCTGCATTATTAACATCTAGAGGTGAAATCTCAGGTCCACCGGTAGTTCTTTAATTTTGATTCCAGTGAAGGAAGAGGAAAAAGATGGGTGTGAGTTTTAAGGTGCGTTTCAAGGGATGTCTAGTGATCTCGGCTCAGGAAACAGGAAATAGGGACATTTTTAGGTGGCAAAAATGATGTGAGCTTTGAAAAACATCAAGAAATTGTTTTCCTCAAAAGGCACCCAGATTTACCCCTGTTTTCACTCCATACCACAACTATATTTGCCACTGAGTTTTAAAGTCTGTTGTCTGCCTTCTGCTGAGGAGAAAAGAGAGAAGAGAGGTGAGTTAAATTTAGCAAGTTTGCACAAGACTCTGGGCAGAGGCAGCAGGCAGCTCCCACTTAGCCTCTCCTGAGGATGGGAAAACTTTTTTTTTTCCCTCTGAAAACAGAGCATAAGGGAAGAGGGAACCATGATGTGTTATGACATGTGCCAACTTCCTCCAATTCTCTCTCCTAATTGAGCTTTGCAGGGATCAGCAACCATGGACCGTTCAATAAACATCGATTGTGTACCAGTTTTAAGCCAATCCTCATATTAGAACCTGGACACAGAAAGGACTAGGCATAGGGACAGGACCCTGATGTCATGAACCACTACTTGCTGGGGTCAGACATAACAGCAAGTGTCATGGGTTGGCTGGATGCTATATGAAGAAAGAACTTTAGCATCCTGGAGCTTGTCCAGGGGCAGAGATGAAGGCAAAGGACCCATGAGCTGCCTCATGAAGTCAGTGGGATCTGGAGAAATGAAAGGGGCAGGAAAAGCATGAAGCAGAGGAAACAGCACGAGACAAGCCATGGGGATGGGCAGAGCTGGAGCCCTCAGTCTAATCTAGTCGGCTGTCGGAGGGAGGCCACATCCTGTGCCTTTTGAAAGGAGCTGTGTGACTGGAATAAAGTTGCATTTTTAAAACATTTTATTGACAATTTTCATAATGAAAATAATGTGTTTTGATCACCATCACCTACTGTTACACCCACAGTCCCTCCCTCTTCCATTGAACCCCTTCTTTCCAGCCGCTCTCTTCTATTTTGACATGTGTCCTTTTTTTGCCCCCCTCCCCATTATCATGTCAAAATGTTGATGGACCCATGATTGGCAGGTCTTCAGGAGGCAATAATACTGGCTTTTGAATGTTCACTCGTCTGCTTCTATTTCTTTTCCCCTCCTAAGCTACCTTCCAGCTCACAGGTACCATTCCTGGTGTGAGCTCTGTGACGTCAAGGAGCGAGACTGCCTTAGGTGTGTGCTTGTATCTTGATCCCAATGTAGTCACAGCGACCCTCAGCTAGCGTTCCTTCTGTTAGTGAATCCACACAGCCTTATCCACATTTCACAGGTTTCGGAGAGTCCCATCACTCAGAGAGTTCTTGGCTAAGTCTTTTCTTCATCCCTGAGCATATACATGTTCAGGTAGCTTCACAGCCAGGATCCAGATCACAACCATCAAGAGGAAGCTTCCTCTTGTGAGCTGCAATTGACTCTAGATTTGTCTATAACCTAAGCCCTAAGCCTTCACTCATTTCTTAGATTTGGAAAAGATACTAGTTATTGCTATTATTTTAATTTGAGATTCCTGCCTCTAAGAACCAGGCATTTGTTTTTATGTTCTTTAAAATTAGTATTGGAACACACTTTTATTCCCAGCACTCAGGAGGCAGAGGTAGGATCCTTGTGAGTTCCAGGCCAGCCTGAGACTACACAGTGAATTCCAGGTCTGCCTGGCCTAGAGGGAGACCCTATCTCGAAAAACAAAACAAAACAAAATTTAGTATTTTCACTGGGGGTGGTGGCATATGCCTTTAATCCCAGCATTTGGGAGGCTGAAGTAGAAGGATCACTATGAATTTGAGGTCAGCCTGGGCTACAGTGATACCATGCTTCAAAAAACCACCAAAAATAATTTATATTTTCTGAGGCACATAAATATAAAGGCAAGTGGTAGTTCTTCCAATATGGCCTAGGCAGGCCAATGTTATTCCCACGATCTGGAGAGATATTGATGATTTTTTTTACTATAGATTACTAGCTTCAAATACAAGAAATCTATCTACTTTATGTTATGTAAAACAAATATTTTCTGAGTCAATAAAGTCCCTGGGCAGTTCTTGCTGACATGTGCATAAATGAGGCCAGAGTACCAAATAATCTCATTAGTCCTCAATTTCACAATCTCACAGCTCTGTTTCAAGTCAGTGCACTTCTTTCCTTGTAGCATATAATTGCTGCTGGAAGGCCAAGGTTCATATCCCCACAGCTCAATAACCCCAGAAGAGCTGTGTTCCCAGACGTCTTGGGATTCAGCTTAACTGGCCTGAGATCTTTACTATGTCCCCTTGGCTGGTGGGACAGAGGACTCTGCTTTCCCAGGCCTGGAGAGAGGAATACAGCTACTTTCGCTTTTGCTATGTTGGATTTGGAGAAGAGAGGGAGAGTGAGGCTGGGGTGAAACCCTCAGGCAATCCTTGATCTTCCCCATTCTTATTCTTTTTTTTCTCATGGAAGACTCCAGGCTCCATGCTCCATACCTACCTTCTGGTAGTTGGGCATCAAGGAAAAATCCAGTCTGCTGGAGGGAAGAGTATAACCACAGTGAGAAAAAGACCTTCCAAGAAGTGACAGGTGCAAAAGAGAAATAACTGTGAGCGGCTGAGTAATTCCAGAGTAAGTTTCTCTAAGAAGAACTCAGAGATTTGTGAGTCACTAAGGGCTCTGCTCAGCCCCTTCTATCTGCCCCCTCCACCCAGATCTATTCTCCCCAGAGTCCTCAGGTGGAGAGTTGGGGAGAATGACCTGATAGAGGCCTCTGTAGAGGTCAGCAAAGAATCTCTTCTGCTGACCATGAATCACATTTTCTTTTTTTAAATGTTATTTATTTATTTATTTGAGAGTGAGAGAAACAGGAGACAGATACAGAGAGAGACTAGGAACATGAGGGCCTCTAACAACTGCAAACAAACTCTAGACACATGCACCACCTTGTGCATCGGGCTTTATGTGGGTACTGGAGAATCAAACTCAGGTCCTTCTGTTTTGCATGTTCTTAACACTCGAAGTTATGAAAAATGAACTCCTTTAAAAGATTTATACATCTGATAGTTACTGCAGCTGAATAAACAAGAATAGTCTTAGTAGCACGGAAGGAATTCACAAATAGGATTTCAGAAACTGCAGGGTCACACTGGAACCTGTCTTTGGCTGAGCAGGGCTACTGGAAACTTCTCTCAAGGCAGCCATTTTGTTGGGCTTGTACTTGAAGGAAATGAAGCCACTGAGAGTCAAATGAGTCTGAAGCCCAAGCTGCTTCCTTCAATTTTCCCTTGTGTCAGATAAGCTATATAATTATCGATAACGACGAGTGTCCAAATATTTGTTTAAAGAACAATTTAAAGTCTCTGATTTATATTCATGAGTTATTAAATAGCTACATAGTTCGCCCACACTTTTTTCCCTCTTAACATAATGATTAATTGAAGTTTTAATGTAGATTTAAAGATATTTTTCCAATTTTGTCTGGAAAGCTGTCTTCTCTCTAGAAATAACAATTATCCACTGTAGGACTATGTGGCGACAGGAAGGTTTGGGGATTCTGACCTTACTTATTTTTCCCCATGTAATTATGTAATCCAGGGAAAGTTTCCAACTTTGCTATATAGTTTCTTACAGAGCACTGAGTTATATCGAATCTCCAGCCTTAAGGCAGCCAAGCAGGGCCTGGAACATCTACCTGGATTTCCTAGCCAGTTGCTAGGTACATAAATTCACTCCTAGAGCACTTTATAGAAGTTTTGATTTTTAAATACTTCAAGGCATGGATGATGTTGGAAAACATTGCCAAGGATCTCCTGTTTTCTTTTTGTGTGTGTGGTGTGCACATGCATGTTTATATGTGTGTGGATATGTGTTTGTACACACACACACACACACACATGCACGCACATGAGCACACTCACACCCACGTGGAAATCAGAGGTTGATATCAGGTGTCTTCCTTAATTGCTCCTGGCAACATTTTCTTTTAAGACAGGGTGTCCCACTGAACCTGGAGCTTCCCTGTTCAGCTAGACTAGCTCGCCCGTGAGTCCTAGGGATCCCTCTGCCCCCACCACTCAGCACTGGGATTACAGGTATGCTTTTCATTGCATGGCTTTTACCTGGGTTCTTGGGATTCCAGCCAAGCCCTCATGCTTGCAGGGGATATCCATTACTTTCTCATTGCTGTGGGCAAATATCCTACCAGAAGCAACTTAGGGAAGGAAAGAGTTTATTTTGGCTTATAATTCCAGAGGGTAGAGTTCTTCATGGTGGGGAGGCTGGCAGGAGCCTGAAGTAAGACAGGAAACAGGAAAAATGGCATATATTACTGGACTATAACACTTCAGGCCCATCCCAGCAATCCACAAAGGCCCCGTCTCTTAAGAGTTCCACAACCTTCCCAAACAGCACTGCCAGCAGGACACTCTTGGTATTGCTTAAGGATGGCATGGAGGACAAAGGGTTAAGAGGGTGTTGAAGAAGGTCAGAAACCCTGGTGGCTAACCCCATAGGCGTTTCCCTATCTCCACCCTCAACTCTGAGACTCCCAACCCCCCAAAAGCATGCCACATAGACCCAGGTTCGCACCCCAGCTGTGCCTAGAAGGTGGCAGTTTCGCTGCCACCACCATCTAATATGTGGCCAAACTCACGTCCGCAGGCAAAGCAGGGATTCGGTTGCTGATTTCTGCCAATCCTATAAACATTGTGCAGATGTCTCTGTGCTGAAACAAGGAGTCCTGAGGATATATGCCCAGTAGAGGGATAGCTGGGTCCACTGCAACTCTATATCCATCCTGTTCAGAAGCCTCCACACTGGTATAATAGATTAGGATATTGCAAAAAACACTACTGAAGGAATATTATTCAAATTTGGAAGATTACGGGAACAGAAGCAGCACCTGTTTGAGGTCTGTGGACACAAGTTTAGGTCTGAGAATGTGTGATGTCACTTCTTTGTCTATGTCCATGTGGGTTATCTGTATTTCCAGAAACCATTGTAAACCAAATGCAACTTGTGACTTAGCTTGCTTTTGTTAACTGGCCCTGCCATTTGGCCTGTGAATAAGGCAAGCTTTGATCAAAAAGGAAGGTAGGGGAGGAGCCGGGAACAGAGGCTTATCTGCATTTTTCAAGAACCCATTTTAAACTTTGAGCTTTCCTGTGTCCTACCTGATTTGTTAATTTACATGTGTGATGTCACATATATACACTTCTCTGGACCCAGCTATAAAACCCCTTGTCAACTGGTGTTTGGGGACAATGCCTTGTCTGTGCTTGGCCCGCCAGCATAAATTCTTAAATTCATAACAATAAATGGAACTCCACCCTCTTCTTGCTGTTACAGCTTTGTCTGTTTGTCATAAGGAATTTTTATAACACTGCTTTCTATAGTGGTTGTACCAGTTTGCATTCCCACCAGCAGTGAATAAGGGTTTCTTTTTTCCCACATCCTCACCAATTTCTATTGTTGGTAGATTTTTTTTAATGATTGCCATTCTGACTGGAGTGAGGTGGAATCTAATTATTGTTTTAATTTTCATTTCCCTGATGGTTAATGATGTTGAACTTTTTCTTAAATGAACATTGGCCATTTGTATTTAGTTCTCTGAGAATTCCCTGTTGAGTTCAGTGTTCCAATTTGTGACAGGGCTGTTTGATGTTTTATCATTTAATTTATTGATTTCTTTGTAAGTTCTAGATATTAGACCTCTATCTGTGTTGTACCTGGCAAAGATTAAATTCCAACCTGATGGTGGTCTATGGACTTTGGGTATGGTGTGTCTGTACAGAAGCTTTTAAAATTGATGAGATCCCTTTGGTTAAGTGATGGCTGTACTTCCTAGTCTACTGGGGGTTTGTTCGGGAAGTTTTTCCCTATTCCTATCTCATAGATAGTTCTACCTATTTTTTCTTCCAGGGTTTTCAGAGTTTCAGGTTTTATGTTGAGGTCTTTGATCCATTTGGAGTTAATTTTGTTGCATGGTGAGAAGAGTGGGTATTTGTCCAATTTGTCCAGCACCATTAGTTGAAGATGCTATCTTTATTCCAGTTAACCTTGTTGGCATCTTTATTGAATATTAAGTAACTATAGTTGCTTGAGTATAGGGCAGGGTCTTCCATTCTGTTCAAGTGGTCTATCTGTTAGTTTTATGCCAGTACCATGCTGTTTTTGTTACTATGGCTTTGTAATGTAACTTTAGATTGGGTATGGTGGTACCACCTTATGAGCTTCTTTTACTAAGGATAGCTTTGGATAGGCAAGGCCTTTTGCCATTCAAAATAAATTTAGAGATAATTTTTTCAGTATCTGCAAAGAATGGTGCTGGTATTTTTATTGGCATGGCACTGAGTCTGTATAGTGCTTTTGAAAGAATTACCATTTTCACAATTTTAATTTTACCTATCTAGGAGCATGGAGAATCTTTCCATCATTTTGTGTTGTCCTCAATTTCCTTCTTGAGTGTTTTTATGTTTTCATTATACAAGTCTTTCACATCCTCGGTTAGTATTATTCCAAGGTATTTGATTTTTTTTTTTGAGGCTATTGAAAACGGGACTGTTTCACTGATTTCTTTTTCTGTATGCACATCATTTGCATACAGGAAAGCTGATGATTTTTGTGTGTTAACTTTGTATCCTGCCACTCTGCTGAATGAGTTTATCACCTTTAGTAGTTTATTGGTTCTGACCTTTGGGTTTGTTACATATAAGATTATGCCGTCTGTGAAAAGGGATAGTTTCACGTCTTCCTTTCCAATTGGTATCCTTTTTCTGTCTTTCTCCTTTCTTATTGCTTGGGCTAGAAATTCAAGTACTATGTAGAAGAGCAGTAGTAAAAGTGGGCACCCCTATCTTTTCCCCAAATTTAGTGGGAACTCCTTGAGTCTTTCCCCATTAAGTATGATTTGGGCTTTAGGAGCTTTGTATATGGTCTTTATTATGGTGATGTATAAGCCTTCTATCCCAAGTCTCTCATGTGTTTTGATCATGAAGTGATGTTGAAGTTTGTCAAAGGCTTTCTCTGCTTTGATTTAAATAACCATGTGGTTTTTGTGGTTGAGTTTATTAACCATCTATCTCAAAGCACCATCACATTGGTGGTGGACATTTCAACAAATTGGTTGGGAGGGTATACAAGTTAGTCCTAACATCAAGGAAAATGGAAAGTCATAACTCATTGAAATGTCATGGTATGATGGATTAAATCCTCAGATAAGACTGATTATCATTAAGAAGAGAAGAGTTGTGTCTAAATCTTCCTCCATATACAACCATGTTTTGGCTTATCTTAGGTCTTTTTCCAAGCATGATTTGTGGTTTGGGGTGAAACACTTTTCACTCTATGGTCTTCAATAAGATTATTTCTCTTAGCAGATTATAGATATCTCCATTGCAATTTATAGTTGTAAATTGACTTAATTATTTTTGCATCTTTGATGAGGAAAGTAAGCAATTATTTCATTTGATTACACTTTGATAATGTATTTTGAAAATGAGAATCAACATGTACCTTTGTGAAATACTATACATACATTATATAAAACTAGAAAGTATGAAGATGCTTCATAAATCCAAACAATGTTCTTGTGTTTTTGTGTTTTTATTTATTTATTTTATTAACATTTATTGTCAATAATTAGATACCTTGCATTAGCAAGTCTTGTGATGGTATACCTATTTCCTTCTTCCCTGTCCCTAACCTGCTGGGGGCACTCCTCAGTGGGCTTGCTGGACCAGTCCATGGTATGGGAGGTTATAGATTGCACAAGAGGTAACCAGTTTTTTGTTTTTTTTTTTCCTTCGTTGTGTGTTGTTGCTGAGAGGGGCAATGACTCTGGATATTCTTTCCCACCATGGCTCTTACAATCTTTTTGCCCCCTCTCCCACTCAGCTCCCTGAGTTATAAGCTGCTTAACTGTTGCGGTCTTAAGAGTTTCTTTGTGAAATACTATACATACATTATATAAAACTAGAAAGTATGAAGATGCTTCATAAATCCAAACAATGTTCTTGTGTTTTTGTGTTTTTATTTATTTATTTTATTAACATTTATTGTCAATAATTAGATACCTTGCATTAGCAAGTCTTGTGATGGTATCCCTATTTCCTTCTTCCCTGTCCCTAACCTGCTGGGGGCACTCCTCAGTGGGCTTGCTGGACCAGTCCATGGTATGGGAGGTTATAGATTGCACAAGAGGTAACCAGTTTTTTTTTTTTCCTTCGTTGTGTGTTGTTGCTGAGAGGGGCAATGACTCTGGATATTCTTTCCCACCATGGCTCTTACAATCTTTTTGCCCCCTCTCCCACTCAGCTCCCTGAGTTATAAGCTGCTTAACTGTTGAGGTCTTAAGAGTTTCTGGATTTCTGCTTTGGATTGTGTGGGTATCTTCAATGTCTCCATTATCTTTTCACATGTTATCTGACTTGTTTTAGAGGTAGGTCTCATCACTTCCTCAAAGGTTTCATTTGGACCTTATATGATAGGCCAGGGGTGGTTCATCTCCTGTCTGGGTGACAGGCAACATCTCAGGTTCTGTTGGTCGGATTGGCTGGCTTCTCGCTGGCTTCTGAAACATACAAACAGAATCTTCAGTGGAGAGTGAGATCAGTATAGGTTAAATGAGACAAACATTGTTAACTTGGTGAGATTCTGATGGGTATAGCTTCTCTGTAAATCTCTGGTTAGTGGAAGTTTCCCCTTGGAAACCAGGATCTTGGTCCTCATAAGGGATTACCATAGATCTCAATTCCTGTTAAGGGTTACCTGCCACTGAGTGTATCTCTTAGCCAATTAGCAAGCCATTTATTACCCACCTAGGTTTAGTGCCACCATTGAACAGATGAGAACTTCTTGACTTGCTGTTCTCTTCCATATAGCAGTGTGATTAGCATTCTCGTGACATCAGTAGCCTCTGTTTTTTCTAAATATCATTGACTAATTTCCCTTTGCAGTTCATGTAACGCCTACCAGCACTACATATGCTACCATCTGGGAGTTGGTTACCATTTTGAATCTAGCAGGGTCTCTTGGTGTTGTGTGACAATAGTCTGTGGTAGCTTCAGCATTTGGGTCTTACCTTTTGTCTGGGGTGGTTATTCAAGAGCTTTGACATAAGCCTGCCTCATTTTGGGGGACCTTATGAGTCTCTTTGATCAACAGCTCAGTGTGTGATTTCTGTGTTTTTATTCTATGGGAATTCATACTTATTTGCATAGCTTGTATGTAAAATTTTTGGTTCTAATTATTTTTGCTTTTACATGTGTTTCATGTGCATAGGTATGCATGTTTGTATGTGTGAGAGTGCATGATGGTCTGCGTGTGCTTTTTTGTGAGTGTGTGTGTGTGTATGTGTGTGTAGGCCAGAGGTCAATGCTGGATTGCTGGATGTCTTCTTGAATTGTTTTTCTTTTTTTGAGACAAGGTCTTACACTTAACCTATAGCTCTCAGATTTGGCTAGAATGTCTAACCAGTGAGCACCAGGTAACCTTTGTTTCTGTGTCCCCAGTGTTGGGATCATAGGCATGCACTTCTGTGCTCGATACCTTACATGGGTTCTGGGAATCTGAACCCTGGTTGTCACGCTTTCATACAGCAAATGCTTTTTATCCACTGATCGATCTCTCCAGATCTGGGTTCTGACAGTTTTTGATAATTTTTTTAAGGACATAATCTTTGGGTATACAGACTTCTGATGGCAGAAATCTTAGGGGCAACTGACTTTATCTGTACCTTAGTTTATTCAACTGAAAACAGAGATAAAACTCTGAATTTTGTGTTATCCAAAAGTTTGTTGCAAGAGTTATATAATTGTATATTAATGTGGAAGTCTGCCTGGAGAAGAGTAATGAAGTTAGAAGGGAAAGACTAGAGAATTCTGATTTGCAAGTTGTTTAAGGCAGAATAATAAATGGTGTTTAAGTCTTCCTTTACAAGTAATTATTCCAGAATATCCAGCTCTCTAGCCTTGGGAGGCAAGCAGTCAAGGCTATTTGTCAACTTAATGAAGCTGTTTTCTCATTTACTCTTATAAGAATAAAGTTTTCCAGCTTTTGGTAAAAGGATGACTTTCTATTTGTTACAGGGAGGTATTGTCCAGTCTGCTAGGGGGAACTTTCATCTCTTTAGAGCAGCTGTGTTAATGAGTGTCAAAGAGTAGGTACACTATGCCAAAGGAAAGGCACAAAGTGAAGCAGGGGAGGGACCTTTCCACTTAGGTACATGGTTAGCAACTAAATAACCATGTACCTAAGTGGAAAGGTTGCATGGGGCAACTTCAGAAACCTTAAAATTTAGTGCAGTGGATACAAAAATAGGATGAGCTGGAAATACAATGTTTTATTTAACTTGATATTTTCAGTGTCTGGCATAGAGCCTGGAACATCAGATACTTGTTTTCTAAATAAGTGAGCTAACAAATGAATTAATGAATGCATGAATGCATAAATGATGCTCAGTATAGAATTGGCAGAAGGGAAGAAATGGATTTGGTATTGAATACCAATGCTGTGATGGCAATCACAGATAAGTGATGCTGGTTTTTCAAGGCCTTCTATGGGGTCAGTATTATTATATTCACTTATGGATGAGGCAAGAGGTAGCATTCTTCCTCCTTAGCTTCTCTCACAGATATGTGAGAACTGTAAATAGTATGGAAGATAATTTGCAAACCATGAAGTGTTACTTTCTTTGGGACATTAATGTGATACTCACTGAAGTAACAAAGGAAACATATAAGACTTAATTAGCTCATATCTGATGTTTACTATGCTTACTGAAAAACTAGATATCTTCTTTGGAATTGCAGTTTATCACTCTGTGATGTTGGGTGAATAGCCAATCATTTTTGGTATGCTATAGTTATTAAAGTTGCTATGAATATAACATAGGGAATTTGCATGCATTATCTTTTTTAACCCATATGAAAACTATCCAAGAGGAATGGTTATAACCAGAGATAACTAGAGAGACAAAACTGCCATGTAACAAGACTAAGGTCTTAACATTTAGAATTAGGCAAGGTCAACTTAGATTTCTTTGGCCTTAAAATTTTTATTCTTATTTGTAGCAATCTTCCTGTCTTACTCTCTTCCCCTATCACTTCCATGTTGTATCCTTGAGGCAAAGTTTCTTACTGAACCTAGAGCTATGCTTTTTTTTTCCTTCAGTCAGAGTCTCTGACCATCAAGTGCCAGAAATTCTTCTGTCTACCTTCGACAGGACTGGTGTTACCAGCGTGAACGACCCTATCGGGCTTCTAAAATGGGTGCTAAGGATCAAACTGAGGCCATCTCAGGCCCTCATTCTTGTTTGGCAAGAGCTCTTATCTGCTAAGCCATCTCCCTAGCCCCACCCCATCTCAGTTTTTAATTTGAATTTAAATATCAAATGTAGGAAGAACTCACTTGCTAGTACAGGAAAAACAAGAGAGCCACAGAGAAACTAGAAAACATGAACATTGTTGTTAAAGGAATTGAAAACCAGGCATTGGAAGCAAAACCCCCAAGCTCCTTCTAACAGTGGAGCCAAAATCGCCTGCCGTCCTGTGTCTTCAAAACAAAGCCTCATTCATTGAGATGACTTGTGTGAGTTTTAGTCTTTACACTCATGATCCGTGAGATTAGAAGGGGGACTATGAGACAGGAGGGAGCTCTTCAGGGAGAGGAAGATCACAGAATACATGTGCTGTGAAAGCAGAAGGGGGGTTATTTGGGGGCATAATGGGCCCAACAAGAGCAGGGAAGGGAAACAAGAGAGGGCAGCCTGGGAAGAAGAGAAGGACAGAATATATTGACAAATACATAGAAAAATGTTATAACAAAACCTGTTACTTTGTATGCTAACATTCACTTTTAAATGTATAGGATCCATACGTGGTATGATAATGTATTAAGTCTCATAGCAAGCAGGCCAAAACTGAGGGAGATTTATTCTGTTGTTGATGAAAAGCAAATAGAAATGCTATAGAAATAGATCAATACCTTTCTCTCTTTTTTAAGATCTTTATTATCAATAATTAGATACAGCATATGAGAAAATCTTGTGTTGGTA
Source organism: Zapus hudsonius (assembly GCA_004024765.1). Classification (NCBI taxonomy): domain Eukaryota; kingdom Metazoa; phylum Chordata; class Mammalia; order Rodentia; family Dipodidae; genus Zapus; species Zapus hudsonius. Next base: position 50,671 of record PVHP010001395.1, on the reverse strand, counting down.
TAGCCATTTCCCTCCTCCCTATCCCCAACTCACTGGGGGCCCTCCTTGATGGGCATACTGGATCAGTCCATGGGGTAGGGGCTCTAGTCCCAAATTTAAAAATATATATGGTATGAAAATAGAAGTGGAAAGTGGCTAGTAGAGGGAGGGTATGAGAGAGGGATAGGAGAAAAGTTTCTGATATGCATGTGTGAAAATGTCATGAGGAAACCCATTGTTTTTATGTTAACACAAAATAAATTCATTAAACATATCCATAGAGAGAAAACAGCAGTGTTCATCATGCTACTTCTATGCACCATACCTGAGTGTTCTGTCTTCCTCTTGATTCTGTCTCACATCTGCTAGATTGGCACTTGTTTGCCTGACTTTGAATTTCTAACCTTCCTTGACTGTACTTGCTTCTGCTTTGAATGTCAGTAACCTGAAATGTGCAGGCTGAAGCCTTGTGTACAATAATCTGACCTCCTGAAAACCTGGCTGGTTCCATTAACAATCCTCTGAAAGGTAGGTATATGAATTTTCCCAAAATTGAATAGCCTAGGATTTCTATCTATATGAAAACTGCTATAGGTATTTTGACAGGGATTACATCAACTTTGAAGATTGCTTTGGCTAGTATGAACCTTTGGGACAGATAACCCAAAAATATTGAACCACAAATACATAGAAACCATGAATTACCAGTAATGAGCAGTGACATCAAATCAGTAATAAAAAAGTTTTCCAACAAAGAAAAGTCTAGGATTCAATGGCTTACCTGAATTCTATTAAACTTTTAGAGAAAAAATTGCCCACTTTCTCAAGCTATTCTGAAAGATTGAAATTGTTTTCTTAATTTCCTTGGTGAATTGTTCACTGTTAGCATGTAGAAACACAACATTTTTTGTGCTATGATTTCATATACTATTTCTATCAAAAGTGCATTAGTATTTTTCACAGAATTTTTTGGTAGTGCCAGAGATCAAACCTAAAGTCTCACATATAGTAACAAAGTCTCTGCTACTGTGCCACACCCCAGCTCCAACCCTAGAATTTGTTTGGACCACTAAATTCACTGAATAGACAAGACAATATTGAGAAAGACAGACCTCGAGAATCATACCTTTTGATTTCAAAATGTAGTATAAATCTGTGATAATTACAACATAAATAAATGGAGCAGAAATAAGATCACAGAAATTAATCCATCTATGTATGTTCAACCCATCTTTGACAAGAGTGTCAAGGCTTATGATGGGGAAGGAGAGCCTTGTTCATAAATGCTGTTAGGAAAACCAAATATCCACATATGAAAGAATTACATTGGTCTTTGTCTTAGATATACAAACATTAACTTAAAATGCAGTACTATATTAAACATTTAAATATAAAATCTAAAACCACAAATATTCCAGAAGAAAGGGGAGGGGAAAAAATCTCTTTTTTGACACTGGCCTTGGTAAAGAGTTTGGGGATATAATCTCCAAACACAGGCAACAAAAGCCATAATAAATGAGTGGGAAATAAAATTAAACTTAAAAACAATAAACGTCTACATAGCAAACAAGCAACAAAATGAAAAAAGAAACCTACCAACTGGGATAAAGTATTTGAAGTCTATTTATCTGATCCCAATGTATAAGGAAGGAACAGAACTAAATAGAAAGCAAACAAACAAATAAAAAATAATCTGAATGAGCAAATAAGTACACATGTGTATCAGTCAGGGTTTATAGAGAACAGAGCCAATAGGATGAATATGTATGATAAATGGGTTTATTACATGAGTTTACAGAATACAGACTGGACAATTCAACAATGTCTACTGGCAGGCTGGAGAGTCAGAGAACCTAGCAGCTATTCAGTGTGTAAATCTGGATGCCTCAGTATTCCCAATCTGGCATTGAGTCCTGAAGGATTCCTAAATAGCTGCTGTTTTTCTGTCCTTGTTGGAAGGTTAATAAAGCTGGGTTCTTATGTCCATGAAGTATAATGGCACAGGGTACATGCTCTCACCAGGAAACCAGGGAAAAGGCTCTGTGTTCTCCTAGATCATATATATATATATATATATATATATATATATATATATATAGTCCACCATGGAAGGGTCACACACTCTGGAGAAAGAGCTTCCTAACTCCATAAGTCTTTCCTGAAAATGCCCTACACACACAATAGGTGTGTCTCTTACCTGATTCCTGCTTTGATCACATTAGCAGTAGAACTTAACTGCCAACAGAGAAGATGCACAAACTGTCCACAGGTGCATGTGAAGGTTCTCAATACTACTAACCATGAGACAAAGTTCATCAAAACCATAGTGAGCTTCCCCTTCGGCCTCTTGTTTCCTCTCCTTGGCCTTCCCCTTCCTCATTCCTGATCCTCAAGCCTTCCATTTCAGCTTCTCATACCCTCTTCTTATCCCTCCCCTCCCATCTCTTGTTCCTCTCCTCCACCTTTCACCTCTTCCCCCCATTTTTTAATAGATATGGATCATTAAAAAATATTTTGGCTCTGATGATTGGCTGAGAAGAGCTACATTCAGGGCCCAGTTTGAGCTCTGAGCTAGCACAGGCAAAACCACAGTGTGAGCATTTTCCACTCACAATGGGAAAAAAACCTGAAGAAAACAGAGACCAGCTGGGCAGTTCTGGAAGGCGAAAATACCAGGGACCAGTCCAGCAGATCCTCAAGAGCTTCAGGCACTCTTCTCTCTCCTCTCACCCAACCTCTAGCATCAGGAACCTCTGGAGAAGTGGGGATCCCAAGGGACCAGAGCCATCCTGCCACCACACAGCATCCAGCCCTGTCAATCTGAACAGCAGATGCATGGTCCCAACCAGCCTAGCTGAGCTCACAACTCAACAAAGAGGAAACCAGCCTCACACTCACCATAGGTAAGATGGAAGCCATCCCAAAAGGTAACAGGGCCTTCTTACACTTGGGTAATACCTACCAAAGCCAGGCCTGTGCATGGATGTGCTAATTGTACCTCCCGTGTCAGGGCAGGTTATATGTTATAATTGATTGATGCACATTTGTTTGGCTTTGCCATTCTTAAACTAGGTTTTAAAAAGTGAAGTTGTCACTTTTTATGTCTCTTGATTCTAGGGCCCCTTTGTCTTTTTCTTCTGTTTTTCTTGGGTCAGGATCTCACTCCATCCCAGGCCAACCTGGAACCCATTACAGACCAGCAATCTCCGCCTCCCAGTTGACAGGATTAAAGTTGTGAGTTAACACACACCCTGAGGAACTTTGCTTTATTTGATGACCTGTTTAATCCCTACTCTTACATAAATACTCTGGTGGTCTTATTTATATGTATATATAAATATATATATATATATATCCAATTTGGATATTATGACTGTATTTTGCTCTCTCCAGAGTGGCTGACCCCTTCCATGGTTGCCTACTAGAATATCCAGAGGCATGGCCCCCCTCAGTAACAACATACTAGGGCCAGGAGAAACGGGCTGACTACTAAGCTTTCCATGGTCCCCAGCCACAAGGACTGATCCAGATTGCCCATGGAGGATATCCAGCTGATTGGGGATGGGAAAGAGTGGCATTGGGAAACTGGGAATAACAACTCATTGTTTGCCCATTAAATAATGTAACTCATTATGGACAATAAAAAAAAGAATATATGGCTGCAAAGCCAGCTCTTCAAAAAATAATTCAGACTAAAGAGAAAGAAAAGCACCCACATGAGAAAACAGGAAAAAAAATATTCAAATTTTAGGTAATACAAGAGAGTAAAGGAAAAACTACAAAAGTAAGAAATGATAAGAATAAATACATACATTTCAATAATAACTCAATGTCAATGGCCTCAATGCCTTAACCAAGAGACACAGTCTTGCAAATTGGATTAAAAGGTAGGATCCTAGCAACTAATATTTAGATTTGTATGTGAGTTGCAGTAAAAGTCAGTAGTAGAGGCCAATAATCCAGGAAGGGACTATAAGGGAGGGAGGAGGAGGAGACCTAAGGGGAGGGAATTGTATATATGTAAATAGATGAGCATTGCTGGGGAAGCAATGGCCTAAGTGGGGTCAGGGGACAGGGCAATGGATTGAGTAAAGGAAGGGAGGGAGGAAGGTTAATCAAAACTCAAGAGTCTTAGAATAAGCCATAAGGAAACCTACTTCTTTGCATAATGACACACCCAGAAGCCATAGATTGTTACTAGAAAAATTTCAGTGCCAGATATGGTTATCATTCAGTGAGTTGTTGGTCAGGGAGGTTCCTGAGGAGCCTAAAACTTTATAGGCCATTGCCAAGGCTCTTGGGTGCTCAGCAGAAAGAGATGGTAAGACCCTATTACTGAAGACCACACATGCTTGGGCTAAGAAGTCAAGCTGGAGCTGAGCTGGAAATCTCCTTGCTAACCAGTTGACAGAAAGCTGGTAAAAACTATGTCTGCATGCAGCCCTATGGGAGAGAGAAGTCATCAATGGTGGTGAACAGCGGTGGACCTTGCAAGTCTTAAGATTGTCTAGCCAGGCCAAATGTGCCAAATGATGTAATAGGGCATGTCTGTTATGAGGGAAACCAACTGCTCTCTAATTGGACTGGAGGTCCACTTCACGAATTGAATGCATGAGTGGAAAACATGCCTGGTACTGAAGACCTAGTCAAAAGCATATGATACAAGTAATCTTACTTCCTGGTTTATATCCAAAAGAAATGAAATAGTTGTCTTGGGATATCTGCACCCCGTGACCATCTTAGAACTAGTCACAGTCGTCAAGACATCAACCTAGTAGATGAATGAACAATGTACTAAGCACACACACATTGGAGAATTGTTCAGACATAAGTAGAAGGAACTGCCACTTAAAGCAACATGAATGCATCGATGGTGGATGTTATGCTAAGTGAAATAAACAGAGCCCGGAAAGGTAAATCTGAATCTGTAAAAAGTTGAAACTCATAGAAACAGAGTGGAATTGTGGTTTTTGGTAGGGAGGAGGCAGGACACATAGGGGAGATGGGAAGGAAATGATCAGGAAGAACAAATGGTTAGCTACAACTTGGGAAATCTAATGTATAACATGGATGTGTTAATTATTTTGGTCTCTTATGCTCATTAAGGAAGTATCCTATACATTAATCACACTTGTGAAACTTTTTCTTTTCTAAAATATCTTGTAATCTTGGCTTCTATTTTTACTTCCTGAAACAGCTTAAATATATTTTCATTATGTATTTCATCATGGTTAGAATCACCTGGGTATAATTTAGGCCCGAAGTTTTGTTGGAGAGATGTTGTTTTGATAAATGTCTCCGTCTCCTCTTTGGTGAAGGTCTGTACCTCCTGAAGGGAGGTTTGACAGAAAGAATATTTCTAGAATAATCACTGCTTTTCTACTTGCTTATATTTTTACTAATAATAGAAGACAGTAAAATGATCTTTTATAATACTTTGTAATTCATTGTATATAAAAATCCATTGACTTTATATTCAGGGTTTTGCTTTTGCAATTGGAACTGATGATATTTTATCTGGGGCATTGCCATTTTCTCCTCAAGAACCAGACTTAGAGGAAGAGAATTAATGCTTGACCCACCCATACCCCTCTGGGTATGTAGCTGAAAAAATAAAACTCAGCATATAAAGCTAGGCTTAAAGCTAAATCAGCCTTAGTGTAATAGACAAATGAATGACTGAAGAAAGGCTGGAAAATTCACAAAATGGGGTGTTAGCCATAAAAGAATAATGTTTCTGGTAGGGAAATAGATGGAACTGGAGATCAATACATTAAGAAATATGATTTCAACCCAAAATGACCTGTTTCCAAGCTGTCCTTCTTATGTAGAATCTGAAGGGGATTTATTTGGGCATGGAAAGGACACAATGGGAAGGGTTGATATGTGAGGTCAATAGAGGACACAGATATCATTAAAGTACCTTATTGTATTAGTCAGGGTTCTCTCGAGGAAACAGAGTTGACAGAATGGATTGTAGTAAAAGGGAATTTATTGGGGTAGCTTACAACCATCCAATAATAGCAGTCTGCAGGCCCACAGGTGAAGAAACCAGTAGCTGTTCAATTCACATGGCTAGAGGCCTCAGCAATCCTAATCTAGCCCAGAAGGCCTGATGGCTCCCTTGGGAGCAGCTGCTCTTAAAGTCCACCATGTGGGGCCGAGGAAAACTGGGTTCGGATGTTCAGGAAGGGTAGGAGAGCAGGATGCGAGTACAAGTCACGAACAAGCACCAGCAGCCAACAAGCAGGGAGACCAGGAGAGAATTTCTTCCCCTTTATATAGCCTTAGGGTGGGGGTCTTACAACCCTTCCCCCGACTTAATGGCTTCCTGAGTCTCTGGAATTTCCTTCCTGCACTGCCCACACAGGAAAGGATGTTTACTTCTAGCTTCTTTGAACTTATTTACATCCTGCCACCTTCTGAGAGGCTGCCTTCCTGTAAACATCCTGAGAGACCTACCCAAGATAATTAAAAAGATCAAGTTGACAACAAATCCTAACCATCACACTTATGCACACATATGATAATGTCATAAAGAAGCCCATTATTTTGTATGATTAGTACACACTAACAAGAACTAGCTCTTTCAAATTTATTGACCCTGTTGTTTGAAAATTTTATTAATTTATACATTTAACTTTGTTGATTTTCTTTCAGTTAATATTTTTGCTCATTAGCTTCTTCAGATCAATACTCTATTTTTTTTCCTTTCACATTAATTTCATTAATTTTATACTAAGTATTCCTATAGCAAATTTATAGGTTCACTTCCATGTTTTCATTATTATAATTTTCTAGTTATTTGTTATTTTTTACTTTCCTTTTGTCTTACAAATTATTGCAGTCTTAAGCATTTTGATGGGATAGCATGTTCACATGATTTTGATAGTAATTAAGACTATCAACATGTCCTTAGAGACTTTTTCTGTGGGCTATTCTTTTTAAATTTAGTGAGATTTTCTTCCATCTAAGAAATAAGTTCTTGTAAATGCTTTAATAAACTAATTGCATAAAACATTCTGTCTTTTCTGAGTTAGTCACCATGAATATTTCTTATCTATTTATTGAGCTACAAAGATCTCATTTCTTTTTCTACTATTGACAATATATTCTGAAGGAGATGAGTTCAACTACTTATGGACAATTAAATTTCTAGCTTTGTTCCATACTTTTCTTTTTAGTTTTAATTTATGAATTTGGATAGCAATTTGGTTTGTTGAATACTTTTATCTACTCAGTACCTAGTGCAACAATTCTTTATAACTATTTTAATAATGTTCCTTAATTTATTTGAGTTAAGGCATTTTGTTCTGAATCAAACTTTTCTATTATAACAACTCTTTTGCTTCTTTATCGACTCGAATTCTGTTCTTCTTTTTCCTCTCAAATTTTCTGCTGCTATCTGCTTACACATGATCTTTTTCAGTTTATCAACTAACCCGAGTGCCTTCCTTCTCATAGAGATTTATTCTTATCACACAAATGAAAATTTGTTGTATGTTTCTCTTTGGGCTATGTTTTTCCAGACAATACCTATTATTACCTTTTATCATCAATGCATTTAAAATAAATTAAGTCTTTCATAATCTTTTCTATTTTGCTGTCTGGAGGTTGACTTTACTCTTTAAGCACACCTCAGACCCAAAGTGGATTTTCTCAGAAGGTGAGAGGAATCTAACCCAGTGTTTAGCAGAGAGGAGCTAAGTGCATATCTTGTCCTTACAGTTATAAACAACTGATTTTTAAAAAAGATCTTTATTATCCATAATTAGATACATTGTATGAACACATACATACCCCCATTTCCCTCCTCCCTGTCCCCAATCCACTGGGGATCCTCCTTGGTGGGCATACTGGATCTGTCCATGGGGTTGGGGTTATGAATTGCTCTAGAGGTAGACAACTGATTTTTTTTCCCAAACAAAAATCAGGCAAATTAGTGGGCTAAGATTTCCCAGATGTGGAGGCTGATTTTAATTAGCCAGGCAAATCAGTGGGCTAAGATTTCCCAGATGTGGAGGCTGATTTTAATTGACAACTTGGTTAGATTTAGACTCACCTAGGAGTCATGATCTGATGGTTTCTGTCTATTGTCAACTTGAATGGATCTAGAATCACCTGGGACACAAATCTATGGGAGTTTCTAGATTTGGATAATTGAGGTAGAAAGTCTCACCCTAACTGTGGACATGGGTCCCAGACTGAATAAAAAGGAGAAATCTGAGTATTAACATTCATCCATCTGTGCTTCATGACTGAGGACACATTGACATCGTCTGGGAGAACATTTCCAGATTGGTACTTGAGCAGAAAACACCCACCCTGAAAGTGGACATCTCCTTTCATTGGGCTGGGGTCCTGGACTTTAAAAGGACAAAGGTGTGCTGAGCACTTGCATATATTTATGTCTGCTTCCTGACTGTGGATGTGATGTGACTTGCTGCTTCATGCCCCACATCAGCCTTCCCCACTGTAGTGGACAAAAGAAAGTTTTCCTCCCTCACACAGCTTTTGCTTATTGTTTTGTCACAGAGATAAGACAAGTGAATGACCAATATACCAAAGGACTGGAGACCAGAGCTCCAAGTTAAGAGAGGAAATGGCATGAGACAGGACAGCCTGAAGAAGAATGAGGGCCTGTGAGTCCTCAGGAAAAGAGGAGCCATGGATTACTGGGAATTCAGATTCCTGGGCAGATAGATTGACAATGCTCAGAAATAAACTCTTATCATCAGATGCCTTCTCTGAGTTAATAAATCCCCCCTCAAAAAAAACTTCATCCTCAATTTCCTTGTGGACCAATTCACAAGACTGTGGTAGGCAGATAGATTAAGTTAATATGTGTCAAAGAAAAGTATAACACACTGAGCAAAATGAAAATTAAGCTTTGGATTTTTGTAGGCAGCTAGCGATAGGGGAGAAACACACAAATCTAAAATTCGTGGATAGAATTATTTAAACCCACTGGTGATGTAACACTTGAATTATCTTAGGAGAAATTTGCCTTTTAGTGTCCTATCTGTGAAGCATTGAGAGCTAAATCACCTCCTTCGCAGGGAAAAGTACATGTATGTTCCTTCTAAACTGTGAAGCTTTGTATAAATATTTGGTGATTTTTAAATTTTTTTTCCATTCATGCTTTTTTAAAAAAAATTACCTTCAGCTACAAAGTAAAAAGTTAAATTAGATATATTTTCATGTTGGTCATAGACTGACTCATGGTTTAGTTTCAATGTTTCAATCTTATGTATATTCATGAAAATAAGTGAGGAGAAAATTGCTTCCTGCCCAACATATTCCAGTGAGAATTTTGATACTCAGAACAATCATTTAATTGGTACATTTCTATTTCTACTTGTGTCAGGCTGGGACAAGAGGTCCCTTATGCAAAACAAGAGGATTGGTGAAATGGAAACTGATTTTTAGATTACCCAATGATAAATTAACATATTTTACTGACCTTAGAAATTCAGCTCAAACCTCAAGGTCAAGAAACCTTCTGCATGAGGGAGCCAGACAACAGGGACCATCAATGGAATGGAAGGAAGCCTAACCCTATGAAATATTGATCAAACCTGGATCTCCCTGTCCCAGTGATTGGTTCCTTCCCACATTGAGCTGTTGATCAAAGAGACCCACAAGGTCCCTAAAACAAGACAGGATTCTGTCAAAGCTCTTGAATACTCACCCCAGGCCAAAGGTAAGAGCCTATTGCCAAAGAATCCACAGAAAGTCATCACACAACACTGAGAGACCCTGCAAGATCCAGAATGGCAACCAGCCCCCAGATGCTAGCATATGCAGTGCAGGAAGGTTCTACATTAGTGGCCAGGGGAAATTGGTCAATAATATCTGGAGAAAGCAGAGACCACTGATAAACAATGCAGACTGTTGACATGAGAAGACTGAACACACTACCTTCTGGGGGAGATCAGCGAGCCAAGAAGTGATCACTTGGGCAACAGAAGTGCCAAAACCTGGGAGGGGGTAATTAACAGCTTTCAAATTGGCCAAGAAATCCACTCAGTGTCAAGAAGCCCTTAACTGGAATTGTGACTCAGGGCATTGCTGTGGACTGAATTGTGTACCCAAGGCAAATGTCAAAGTCCTAAATTCTAGTGTGACTATCCTGGAAGACTTAGATTTTAGGAGATGATTAAGTTTGAATGAGTTTATGAGAGTTGGATCTTAATCTGACAGGATGATTGGCCTTAGGAAAAGAGGAAGATACTTCTGTCTATCTCTGTCACTATCTTTCTTTCTGTGTCATTCCCTGTGGAAACATCAGGAAAGCCCAGACAATCACCCAGCAAGAAATCTTTTACCTGCAAGCCAAGAAGACAGTCCTCAGCAGGAACTGACCAAGCTAGTATCCTGATCAGAGAGTTCTCAACTCTAAAATTGTAAGTGAATAAATTTCTATCATTGAAGCCACCCAGCTTATTTCTTTGGGTGGTTGTACAGAACAAAATAGACATATATGATTCTGTTATTTATCTAGCTAACATTTAGTTCAGTGAACATAACCTGTGCTAAATACACAGTAGCTTCTGGATAAGGAAGGCTGTGAGAGCCTTGTTTTTACCCTTCAGTGTCTCACATGATTATTTAAAGTACTGGTCAAACTTACAATAGATGTGAGAGTAGAAAGGATAGGCACATGTAGGAGAAAATAATTTGGTGTACCTTAAAATGTCTGAAGATGCTTATTTTAGCAATTAGTATTTGAACCGAGACTTCCAGGAGGCCTATTAGGGAAATTAAGACATTCAAATAATAACCAATATAAGCGCAAAAGTTACAGAGGAAATGGGACCTTTGAAGAAATATCAAGTAGTTTGTCTACATGGGACACAGGAATATGAGGGAAGTGTCCAGGATTCTGCACAGACCATTAGAATTTCGGAATAATCCTTCATATTAGAAGGAACTTCTGAAGATCTTTTCCTGTATTTATTTTAGAGCTCCTCTGTTTCATATATATATATATGCATATATATGACATATTATATGATCAAGTATCTCTCTCTCGCTCTCTTAAAACGTGAAACTTTTAGCACTATAAAATGTTCTTCACTGTCCCTGGTGACAATATAGGAGCATATTTTATCTGATATTATTTTAGCCACTTGACATTTCTTTTTCAGGTGTTTTCTTACATATTTTTATACCATTGCTATATTTTTGGATAAATTACACCTTCTATAAGTAGCATGTGTTTGAGCAACATTTTCCATTTCTTCGTTGTCATTGTGTCAATCTCTTTTGTTGTATTTATCAATTTGTATTTCCTGCTATTACTGAGATTTATGTCTGTTTATAAGATTCATGTCTGTTATTTTTCCATTTGATTTAAATGTTTTATGTCTATTTTGTCTCTGTTCCTCCATTACTGTTCTATTTTGGGTTAAGTGGGTTTTTAGTGTATAATTTTATTTTTTTTCATATGCATTGAGCCATTTCCTCAATGAATTGCCTTGGAGACTAAAATGCTTTATATTAAAACATGACAATTCATATTAACACAACTTAATTTCCACAGGATGAAAAACTTTGCTCAAATGTGTATCTTCATCTTTTTCTTCATCACTGTGCTACTACCATACAAGTTATAGCTTCATACATTTCAAACACTCAACAGATTTGTGTAATTTATTGCTCCATGTGGTTAACTTTTAAGTTACATATAGAAGTTATAGCTGATAACCAGTGTAGTTCACGTGTGTTCTTTATATATATTATTTATTTTAAAGCAGAGAGAGAGAGAGAAAGAGAGAGAGAGAGAGAGAGAGAGAGAGAGAGAGAGAGAGAGAGAGAGAGAGAGAGGGCACCAGGGGCATATGTGGGTACTGGGCAATTGAACCCTGGGCCTTAGGCACTGGAGGCAAGTGCCTTAACCGCTGAGCCATCTCTCCAGCCCACTCTTACAACTGTGGTTTTAGCATTATTCTTTGTGTTGATATTAGTTGTATTGTTGTTGTTATTTGTGTATTAATTTTCTGGACTAATTCTTTAAAGCCTGTTCTTTGTGTCACCCACTGAAATCTTTAGTTGGTTAGATGGCTGATGATTACAAAGAGGCTGTTTTAAAGGCTTGAAATCAATAAGATAAATGATTTTCTCACTCAAAAAATTCTGTGTTTTTTTTGTCATACTTTCTGTATCCTTTATCGACAGCACTACTTGCTTTTACAGAATCCAAAAGTCAGCTTGCCCCATGATAGTGGCCAAAACATGCTACAGCTTTCTAAAAGCCCTAGAGACCTATTATTTCCAAAATTATTAAATTCTTTTTAGCCAGAGTTACATTTGCTCCACTTTGTAATCTGCCGCAGGCAGCTGCAAGTTTTAATTGATTCTGATTGTTTTCAACAAATTCCCAAGAGGTAGGTCCTTTCCACTGGGTGAGCTCTGAGTCAAGTCAAATAAAGATAAGCCTTTTGAATTGGCAAATGGAGATAATTTTCTAAAAAGCATTATGTTATTTTTTTAACTCCCAAACCAATCAATTTTGTCTCACAACTTCTAGGATTGTAAATCCACTGGACTTCTGAAGAATTGCATGGTACTGGGAATAGAGTCAGATGAGTTAAATTTTAGTTTGCTGTTTTCTCTGAATTCAGAGTTTTTTCATTGGATTATTGCAATGCTTTGGGTAATTTCTAGGGTTCTAAAAAGTTTCTTTTTACCACCAGTTTTTGCCAGTGTTATAAATGCTTTGTATCTTGGCAGTGTTTCTTGCATATAGAAAGTTAAACTTCTTTACAGAAGTTTGACCGGAGAAATGAAATGAAAGGCCAAGTGTCACATGATTCAGGAGTTGGTTTATGGTGGCTGGAGGCCCTGGTGTGCCCATTCCATCTGTCTTCTTGTTCTCTCTCTCTACTTGCAAATAAATTTTTAAAAAGAAATAATTCTCTCTTTGAAGTGAATGTCTGGTCCTGTCATATTGGTAAGCTATGGTTCATTTCCTATACCTATTTTGTGTCTCAAGGCCTTGAAGGATTTTGTAAGTCTGGACTCTTTACTGGTTATAGCAGTTACCTTCTTACTGATGGGACAAAACACTCGGCAAGAAGAAGTTTATGGCTCACAGGTTCAAGGGGAGGTTTCATTATGGCAGGGAAAGCATAGCAGGAGCTTAGAGCTGGTTGGCACATCTCCACTGCAGCTCGGAGGAAGTAAAGGGAGTGAGCAAAGTGCAACAAGTGGGGCTGAACTAAAGACCTGAAGCCCCTTAACACTCCCTAGAATTCCACATCCTCGAGCAAGCCTCTTCCTGCTAATGGTTCCACCCATTGGGGATTAAGCATGAGGTGTTGGTGTGGTGCAGTATTGATCTAAATAAGTAAAATTACAGTTAATTAGGAGTAAGAATTTTATTTGTGTTACTGTATCATAGTGTGATTTCTGGTCACAATAATTCATGATGTTGAACCTTTTTCTCACAATGTTGAAACATTTCTCTTGAATGTTTTCATATGAAAACTGTTTACATCTATTGCTCATTGTTTTAAAAATTGGATTTCACAGAACTTATCTGAACCTAAATAAGTCAGCATAAAATGAAGACAAAGATATGAAGTGGGTTTTTTTGAGAAAAATATAATAGTAAGAGGACATTGAAAGCACTGAAGGAGCAGTAAACCTGATGTATGTCAAAAGCTAGAAGAAAGGACTTTGAATGTTTTTATCATAAAGAATTGATACATTTTTGAGAAGATAGATTTGTTTTACCTAACTTCAAGATTACACAATCTTTGTATGCATTGAAACATCACATGGCACTTCAGAAATATGTATAACTTTATTTATGGATCAATTAAATATTTTAATCAATTTAAAAATGCTTCTGTAGTTGGTGAGACAGATTAATAGAAGACTTGTGGTTTGTTCCCTGGTCCTTCAGTCTTCATTTTGATCTTATTTCTGCTTCTCTCTAGAGCTGAGTCTGTTATTCATGTCACCAGGAGCCCTTATGCCCAGGGAAGGCAAATCAAACTGATACTGTTTTATTTGATTGCTAGAAAGTGAGATATTCACCCGTGGAGCCAACAGGGCAACTCACCTTCCCGTTGAAAACAGAAATTCTACTTCTCCAACTCTTACTTAACACGCATGTCATTTCAGTGAAGGCCTTGTCACAACTGGCAAAATCTTTCTTCAGCTGAAAGCTGCTCATGCATATTCAGAAATGCAAATTAGCATGTGTCCTCTTAACGGGGAAGAAGTTAATAACCTGTAATTGCTGCCTCCAGCTCTCCAACACTTTGTGTCTTCATTAAGCAGTGGCAACTGAGATTTTTGGAAACCGGTTTTGTCTTTTGACATCTGTGTGCTTAGTAATATGAGGGTTTATGTTTTTGATAGACTGAGGCTTCTTTTGGGTCTTATTCTTTATCAGAAATTTTAAAGATTTTAAAATATAAGCTTATGCACTTTAAATCATAGGATCTTAGGTTGAAGTGTCCTATCTAAATAACCTCATTTTACTAGCTATAAACACTTGGTCCCAGATGCAATGCAAATTTGCAATGTTACTTGGCCCCAATTGAGCATTCCTAAGCCATTATATGACTCTCTTCTCCAGATCATTTAATTGTCAAGATTCATAAATAGATAAAGAAAACAGATAAGCATAAAAATGAGATGTATATAACAAGGCCTAAGGGCATAAATATTGAGTCTTAGAGTAGGATCACTATGGTTAGTTGATGAAACACTTAATCATTTTCCATTTGTTGAATACATATTTTGTACGGTGAAATGTGATAAATGTTATGAGAAGTGATGGAATGAGACATAGCATAGTCCATGCTTGCTGAGACTCTGCAAATCAAAAGGCAATTAGCATATGAGAAAATATGTTAATGAGCCGATATCATTGCACACGCAAATATAGACAAAAATATGTGCGGTCAAGAATGAAGGAAGTAGTTTCACACTGTTTCCATGTCTCCTATTACATTGCCCTTTATTTAAGCTATTTTCTCTACATTAGTCATTCTGGCCGCTTGCCCCTCTTGTCATACCATCACCTGAGAAAGTCAAGGTCAGCAGGTAAGCATGTGGAATAGTGTTAGATTTATTTCCCAAACATGGTGCTTGCTAATCAGGTGGCACAAAGATCCTCTTTGGTTCTTTGAACCTCTATGTGTACAGTGGATCTAATAGTATCTATAAGCACAAGGTCTGTGAAAATAAATGTGTTAAGAAATGCTAAAAATTTAAAACTATTTCTGGCCCATGATTAGTGTTAAATTTATGAAGAGTATTAATATTACTATTATTAACAACATATTATTGCACATTTAGTTTAAATCTCTTGACTCCAGTATTTTCCCCCTAATTTCCTTTCTTCTCTTCATAATTTCTCTCTTCCCTGATTTCTTCCCTTTCCTAACACATTTTCATTAGTGTATATTCATTGTACAAGATGACATGGTATCATGACAGTCTGTTGCGGTCAGCTTTCTAGTTGCTGCACAGAAAAGAAGCCAACCAAAGCGGCTTGTGGAGGAATGGGTTTATTAGGCTTACAGACTCAAGGGGAGACTCCATCCTGGCAGGGAAAACGATGGCATGAGCAGAGGGCTGGACATCACCTCTGCCACAGCACTGGAAATAGCGGCAGGAAGGTGTGCCAAACACTGGCAAGGGGAAGCTGGTTTAGAACCCCATAAGCAGGCCCCCAGCAACATAGCTCTATTGAGGTTGTAATTCCCTAACTGCCATCAGCTGAGGATCGATCATTGAGAACACATTCATTTGTTTGTGGGGGCCACCTGGATCGAACCATGACACAGTCTCAGGCATGTATCTCATGTAGTTTGATTTTATTCACTCCAAACCTTTATCTGCTCCTTTCTGCGTGCCTACTTACAACTGGTCCCATTTCATCCCCAGCTACCATGCTGTTTAGAAAGGTGTAGGATCATTTAGGAGGTGGAGCCTTGCTGGAGGAAGTGGGTCAATGGGAAGGCCTTGATATTATAGCCTTAATTCACTTCCTCTTCACTCTCTGCTTCTTGAGTAGAGATACATTGTGAGCAGCAACTTCTTGTTCCTGCTGCCACTTCATCCTCACCATGATGAGCTGTATCCTCTGGAACTATTAAGTCAAAACAAACCTCCTTCCCTTGAGATGCTTCTTGTCAGGTATGTGGTCCACAGAAATGAGAACAGGAACTAATTTACCACTACATGTTTCTGGCACCTTTGTTGAAAATAAGATGGTTATCACGGTATTGGGTGATTTACAAGTCATCTTCCATTCATCTATGTGTGTGTTTGGGGGCAGAAACTTGCTGGGTTTGAAAGTATAATATGAGATTAGGTATTATGATGCCTCTGGTTTGGGTGGTTTTGCTCAGGTTTTCATTGACTATTCTGCATAATTTATGTTTCCATATGAATTCTAGAATTTTTAATTTGTGAAGAATAACATTGGAATTTGTATGGGGATTGCATTAAAATCTGTAGATCACAAATAATGATATAGACATTTTTACTCTATAAATTCTGCCAATCCATGAATGTGGGGGTATCTTACTATCTCTGGTTTCTTCTTCAGTTTCTTTTTAATGTTTTAAATTTTTCATTGCACATATCTTTTACCTCCTTGATTAGGTTTATGCCTGTGTATTTGGTGGGGGCGGGGTAACATGAATGGGAATGATTTCCAGACTTCTCTCTCAACATGTTTGTTATATGCATATAGAAAAGCTGTTGATATTTCCACTAATTTTGATCCTGGTACCCTTCTGGAAGTGATTATTAGGTCAAAGAGTTGTCTGATAGAGCATCTTTGGAATATAGGATGAGACCATAAGCAAGACTAATTTGATTTTTTTTTGTTTCTCTCCCTTTTGTTTTTTTCTCCTAATTTATTACTTTGGTTAAGAATTCCAATATAGAGTTGAATAACTGTGAAAAGAGGAAACATTCTTATTGCTGATTTTAGGAGAAATGATTTCAGATTTTCTATTGTTATAGTGTTGGCTATGAGATCTGAAAATATAGTGTTTATTGTTTTGACTAAGTTCAATACATTTTGTGAGATGATCATATTGAGGTGTCTTTTCATATATATATATACCATGTTACATTTATTAATTTGCTTAAATTGAACCATCTTGACATCCCTGGAATTAAATCAATGCGGTCAGATTACACTATTTTTTTCAAACATGTTGAATTTATTCTGTCAGTATTTTATTGAGGGTTTTTGTATTATGTTAGTCAGGGAAATTGGTCTGTAGTTTTCTTTGTGTGTGTGTGTGTTCCATTTGGTTTGGCATCAGAGTTATTTTGCTTTCTAGAATGCGTTTGATAGCATTATTTTTTCCTTTTTAGATTGTACAATAATTTGATGATCACTGTTGTTAGTTCATGTTGTAAGGTCTGATAGTATTTAACATTGTGGGCTGGGCATTGTGGCATGCACCTTTAATCCCAGCCTTCTGGAGGCAGAGGCAAGAAGGAGGATCACTAGGAGTTCAAGGACACCCTGAGACTACATAGTGAATTCCAGGTCAGCCTTGGCTAGAGTGAGACCCTACCTTGAAAAATCAAAGGAAAAAAAAAAACACTTGAAAACTATTGCTTTCATTTTGAAAAAAAATTATTATTTACTTTCAATGACAGGAGAGAGAGAGAGAGAGAGAGAGAGAGAGAGAGAGAGAGAGAGAGAGAGAGAGAGAGAGAGAGAGAGAGAATGGGAAATCTAGGACCTCCTGCCACTGCAAATGAATTCCAGATGCATGTACCACTTTGTGCATCTGGCTTTATGTGGGTGCTGTGGAATCTGGGGCATCAGGCTTTACAATCAAGCATCTTTAACTGCTTAGCCACCTCTCCAGTCCTGCTTCAGTTTTTTGACCACTATAGATACATTGAAATTGTTTATATCTTCTTCATGTAGTCTTGGTAGCTCATATATATTCAAAAATATATAAATTGCTTCTAGATTTTCAAATTTGTTAGAATATAACAAGTCTTCAAAATAATCCTTAGTGGTCCTCTGAATTTCATTGGTATTTTTTATCATTTTTGGTTTTATTAATTTGGTTCTTCTCTTTCTTTTCATTATTTTGTCTAAGTTTTTTTGTCAATCTTGTTTATCTTTACAAAAAATTCTTGGATTCATTCATCGTATTGCTATTTTAATATTCATTTTATTATTTTATTCCCTGATTAAAATTTTCTACTTTCATCTGTTAGCTTTAGATTTGACTTGTTATTGTTTTTATGTGACTTGAAGAAGTAGTTTGAGGCTATTTATTTGTGATATCTTGAATTCTTTGATGTAGGCACTCATAGCTATAAAATTTCCTCCTGGAACTTCTTTAGCTGTATCAGAAAAGTTCTGTTGAGTTGTGTTTTTGTTTTCGCTTGATTCTAAGGATTTTTAAAAATTTCTTCCATGATTCTTCAATTTCCCTCTGAAAACTCAAATGCCTTATTCAGTCTCCAGGCATCTGGTTCATTGTAGTAGTTTTTCTCTCAGTACTATCTTTGTTTTATCCTGTCATATGTGCAAATACAAAAGAATAATTTTTTTATTTCTTAATACTTACTTTATTGCCTAGAATGTGACCTGTTTTGGCAACAGTTTAATGGGATACTGAGGAAATAAATGTTTATTCTGAAGTTGTTTGATTGAAAATTCTATAGATGTCTATTAAGTACATTTGATCTATGATACAATTAATTTTGAAAGATTTTCTGGATTTTTTCATATGGCTGATCTAACTATTGATGAGAGTGGCCTTAGGGAAACTAACAAGTTCCTCTTCAGAATATCTGTGATTTTGTAAACATGGGATCTGGTACTGGACTTTTGTCTTTTTTTTTTTTCTGAGGTAGAGTCTTACTCTAGTGCTGGCTGACCTGGAATTAACTATGTCGTCTCAGGGTGGCTTTGAACTCACAGCAATCCTCCTACCTCTGCCTCCCAGGTGCTGGGATTAAATGAGTGGGCCACCACACCTGGCCTTTTCTCTATTTTTTAAAATAAGGATATAATGTTCCCTTCTTCCTATCCTGGTTACTACAGCTCCTGTGATTGGTGAACCAGTGGATTTAATTTGGTTGGTTTACTTACAATAGTATGGGTGAGAGGTTACTTATAGGAACATAAATAACAAGTTATTAACAGAAGCATGGGATATTTATGAGCAGCTAAGCAACTGTACTATTGAAGAAAATATTTCTCCTAGCAACTCTGAAACACTTCCATATCCTTGGGGAGAGACAACGATGTGTGTCTTTGTGTCCTCTGTGACAGAATGTTAACCCTATCTTTTTGTGGGTCACTTGCAGGTAATCACAACTAATGAAAAGTGAAGGAGACAATTGCTATGCCATACCAGAGGATAATTTTCTATGATTTCATCTTAAGTGTAATATAATGGAGAACATCAAGGTGGGCATGGAAACTTGTGGTCCATATATAGAGTAGGCTGTTCACTCTTCTTACTTCAAGCACTCTTGAAATATACACTTGGAAGATTCTCTCACTTGACTTTCAGATTGGAGTAAACTACCTCTGTTAAGGACAAGTAAAAGGACTTCACTGTCCCCAACCAAGCTGCAATCTCAGGATTTTGAGTCACGGCAATCCCTGTGGATGCACTGGGAAGAAGGAGACATGGCTGTTCACATAATAGCTATCTGTAGTGCCACCATTAGCAAACTCCTGGGAGACAGTTGACACAATTAATTTAGCATTCTTAAGAACATGAGATATTTATTTTTTTTCTAAGCTAGAATCTTAGCCATATGTCTCACTGCAATGGGATAAGTATCATTCATATCCCATGATAGTCAGACCTGTGATTAGAAAGACTTGAGAGAAAGAGAAAAGACTATTACAGCGATGCAGGCACTACCTATAAGATGTGTTGAAATTATAGCAAGAGTTAAAGAGATGGTTGTGCATATATTACCCAGAACTTCCAGAAGCTCCCATTTTAGAATAAGTGGCCTGATTAAGTTGATTTCTAAGACCTTTTTTTTAAATTTTTTAATTGTTGATATCTTTATTATCCTTAATTAGATACACTGTATGAGCAAATCATACTATGACTCCCATATCCCTCCTCTATGTCCCCAGCCCACTGGGGGCCCTCCTCAGTGGGCATAATGCATCAGTCCATGGGCTAAGGGGTTATGAATAGCATAGGAGGTAGCCAGGTTTCCCCCCTTTGTGTGTTATTGCTGAGGAGAGCAATGTCTTTGAATATTCTCCCCCACCATGGCTCTTATGATTTTTCTGCCCCCTTCTGCTCAGTTCCCTGAGTCATGGTGGGTGAGTTTTAAGTCTGCTTTATTGTTGAGATGTTACGTGTCTCTGGAATTTTGCTTGGGTTGTGTTTGGTATCATTGATGTCTGTCTCCATTGTCCTTTCATGGGTTATCTGACTTATTGTGGTGATATATCTCATGTTTATCTCACCACTTTCTCATAGGTCTCATTTGGGCTCTGTGTGATAAGCCAAGGGTGGTTCATCTCCTGCCAGGATGTCAGCCATCATCCCATGTCTTGTTGGTGGAATTGGGTTGACCTTGGCTCCCTTGCTGCCTTCTGAAAAATACAAACAGAATCTCTACAGGAGAGTGAGGTCAGTATAGATTAAATGAGACAAACATTGCTAATTTGGCAAGAGTCTATTGGGAGTAACCTTTCTGTAGTTCTCTAGTAGTGATAATTTCCCTGGTAGTGGGAATTTCCCCTTGTAGCCCAAGCTTTTGGTCCCCATAGGGTTTTTCCCTGGATCCCAATTCCAGTTAAAGGTTCCTTGTCACTGAGTGGAACTCTTGGCCAATTTGAAAGTTGATTACCCCCTTAGGTTTTGGTACCACTATTGCACAGGTGATCACTTCTTGACTCCCTGATCTCTTCCATAAAGCAGTGTTCAGCATTCTGTGACAACAGTCTGAATTTTATATCAGTGGCCTCTGCTTTCTCCAAATATCATTGAGCAATTTCCCCTGGCAGCTCATGTAGCACCTACCAGTACTGCACTTGCTACCATCTTGGAGCTGGTTACCATTCTGTATCTCATAGAGGTTCTTTGCGTTCTGCAATGACTTTCTGTAGTTTCTTCAGCAATAGGGCCTTACCTTTGGCCTGGGGTGGGTATTCAAAAGCTTTGACAGAAGTCTGTCTTGTTTTGGGGACCTCATGGATCTCTTTGATCAATAGCTTAGTGTGGGAAGGAACCAAATTAAGATCCTATTTAAGTTTCTCCATTTGGTTTCTTTTGATTGACTATCTGATGTTTCTAATATTACTAATATTTGTTTTGCTAGATTGGCAAAACTGATCATTAATTCCTTATTGATAGTTCTATTTTTGAGGAGCATCCATATCATCTTCCATATTGACTGTATCAATTTATACTTCCACCAATTGTCTTTTGTTGAAACTTTTGCCAACCCTTTTCATCCCTTGCATTTTTGATAATAGCCATCCTAGTGAAGTTAGGTAATATCTCATTGTGGTTTCCATTTTCACTTCCATGATGAACAGTGATGTTGAGACTTGTTTCATATGCAGATTGCCCACATTTAAAAATGTTACCTAATTAGTATATATTACATATACTATATAAGGGATTTCATTGTGGCATTTCATTTATTTATTTATTTACTTATTTAAGAAAAAGGTAGCAAGAAAGGGATGGAGAGAGGAGAAGAGAAGAGAAGAGACATGCCAAGGTTTCTTGCTGCTGCAGCTGAAATCCAGGTGCAAGTGACACCTTATGCATCTGGATTTATGTGGGGAATGGGAATGGAACCCAGGCTGCCAGGCATTGCAGGCACTTTGCAAATATGAAGCCATCCCTCAGCCTCATTGTGGTATTTTACTATACTAATAAAATCCTTTTATCCTCACAGTCAGTCCCCTGTTACTCTCTCTTGTCCCTTTCCCACTTGCCTCTTTCTTCTTCCTAAGAAGTCATCCTTGTATTATCATGCCTTTAAAAATATGGATTCTAATATGATAAGAAGACATATGATAATTGGTTTTACTGAGACTGACTTATTTTGCTTAAATTGATCTCTATTTCAATCCTTTTTATGAGAACATGGTTTTGTTATTGTTTATGTCGAATTAGACTTCATTGTCTTTGTAGTTGTATATATATTACATCTTTTGTCATTATTTAGGGGTCCTAAAACTTCCATTTTTCAAGGATATCATCCATAAATCCACTTTCCCCCATTATACTCTTAATATCTTCCTTCAAGGCTTTTTAGACTAGTGGGCCAAGTTGTATTTCAAGAAGTTGCACCAATTTCTGTTTTGATTGGCAACTGTGAGAATTTGTAAGTTCTAGGGCTTTCTGAGTGCGATAATTCTTTATAAAAGATAATTAACTAAGTTACAAGTATTACATACACTATGTGGGAAGCTGAGGGAAAAGTAACCTGAGATATTGAACTTTAAACTAGTTTGACTTTTGGAGTAGTGAATAATTGATCATGTCTTGATTCATGGATTCTTCATCATGCACAGATTATCTCTGTATATGTTGCATTAAGAAGGTTGGAATTAAACATCAGTGTCAACTGCTGTCTATTACTGGAATGCCTACCATATCCCGAGGGATATGAATATGTAAATGATGTCATTTCCTTGTGAGTGAAAAAATTCAAATTGGAAGTTGGAATGTTGTGTTGATGGTATTATTTTAGGCTTCTAAATCTATTAAAAACAAAATGAATTGAGCATTTTTTTCTTCCAAAAAATTTTATATATGTAGTGTCCCACTTAATTCTCACAGTAATATCAGAGAGTGTGTGTATGTGTGCTCCAGATTGGAACATACAGGTTCAATTATATCTCTTCTTATTGGTGGCTGTGTGATGCTGGGAAAGTTAAAAGTGATACTACTAATAAGCTTTTACCTCATATATATAATTGTGCCCAACAAATATGAGGCATTATTAATATTCTTAAATCTTTCAGATTTATTCTACTTTAAAGATAGGAATCCTAAAGTTCAGAGAAGCAGAAGAGCCGGTTCCAGGTGGTTAAATAACAAAAATTAGTGGTAGAGTGATTTTGAATTTGGGTTTATCTTTAGGAACAAATCCACTCTTTGAGTTTTGTGACAAAACCATTTAACAGTTTAAAACATATCTTTGGAAGACAGTTGAATACTCTAGGTGTTAATGAAAGATATCAACTAATACAAGTGATCAATTGATATAGGAGAGAGAGAGGAAATATAATCTTTTTTAAAAAATTATTAAGTTTTTTCTTTATTATCCATAATTAGATACATTGAATGAGCAAATAATGTGTTGGTATCCCTAGTTCCCCGATTTCCCGTTTCCCAGTCTCCAATAAGCTGGGTATCCTCCTCCATGTGTAGTCTGAATCAGTCCATGGGATAGGAGGTTATGAATAGTGTTATAGTCAGCCACGCGCTGCTGGGATGAATCTCCAAATCAGGCACAATTTTGGGGAGGAAAGTATTTATTGAAGTAACAGACCCAGGGGAAGTTAAGGACAAAGGCTGCTCCCTTTCACAGAAGCAAGCAGAGAGAGAAACCCACCACTGGTACCTCAAGCAAGCAAGCACACTGTAACTCACAAAATGGCAGAATTGCCAGACTGGGGTTCTGGCTGCTGTTTTGCATATGTATCCCTAGAATTTTGCATCCAATTTAGAAAGGGTGTCATGACCCCAGGAGGCCAGGCCAAAGTGACACTTCCTCCAGCCAGAAGCCTGGAGACAATTTTAATAAACCATTGATTCTACTGTGGGACATCTATTCAAACTACCACAAATAGCCCAGGGGTCAGTCAGGTTCCACCCCCCTTTGTATGTTGTTGCTGAGGGGGGCAATGTCTCTGGATATTCTCCTCCACCATGGCTCTTACAATCTTTCTGCCCCCTTTTCCACTCAGTTCCCTGAGTCATGGTATTAAGGCTGCTTTATTATTTATTATTTATTATTATTATTTATTATTTATTATTGAGGTCTTAGGAGCCTCTGTACTTCTTTAGGTTGTGTTGAAGATTGTTGGTATCTGTTTCGCTGGCTCGTCCTGGGTTGACCAATTTGCTGTGGTTATAGGTCTCTTGCTTATCCCACCATTCTCTGCGGGGTTCCATGTGGATCCTTCATGGTAGGTCTGTGATGGCTCATCTCTTGCCAGGATGTCAGCTATTGGCCTGTGCATCGTTGGTAGTGTTGGAAAGGCCACAGCTCTCTTGCTGCATTCTCAAAGATACAAACTGAATCTCCATCGGAGAGTGACATCATATAGATTAACTGAGATACACACATTTCTGAATTACCTAGATTCTATTGTGAGTAGCCTCTTTGTAAATCACTTGTAAAGTGAGTTTCTCTTTGGGGGCCCAAAATTTTGGTTCCCAATGTATTTCACCCTGAGTCCCCAGTTCTAGTTAAGGGCTCCCCATCACTAAGTGGATTACTTGGCCAAATTAAAAGCTGTTGGTTGCCTTCCCCAGGCTTTGGCTCCTCCATTGCACAAGGGCTCGTTCTTGGTTCGCTGTTCTCTCCCAGTAGGAATTGTGTTCAGCCTACTAATGGTGGCCGATTGCTTTTCATATCAGTTGTCTCTGTTTACTCTAGCTGTCATTGACCAGTTTCCTCTGTCAGCTTATGCAATGCCTTCCAGTACTGCACTAACTACCATCTGGGGGCTGGTTACCATTCTGGACCTCGCAGGGTTTCTCAATGCTGATAGATGGCTTTCTATGTTTTCTTCAGTAACAGGATCCTACCTCAGGCCTGGGGTAGGCATTCAAGAGCTTTGACAGAATCCTATCTTGTTTTGGGGATCTCATAGGTCACTTTGGTCAACAGCTCAGTGAGGGAAGGAGCCAATGACTGGGATCAGGAGTTGCCAGACTAATTAATTTTTCATGGGCTTACACACTCTCTCCCCTTCTATTCACGACCCTTCTTGCCAGATGATGCCCACTACAAAGAGAATCTTATGCTCCTATGCTGACTTTTGTATGGTGTGGTAGTGGTCATAAAAATCTACACATGTGATAACATTGTATGAAACTGAACATGTCTCCCATACACATGTGCACATTAGCACACACATGAGTACAAGCTGATAAGATCTGAATAAGGTTGGTGCATCATGTCAGTTGTCTGGCTGTAATTATAACATAACCAAAGTAATATTGTGGAAAGTGAGCCAAGGGTAGAAGGAATCACTTGGAATTATTTCATAATTTTTTTTTTTAGTTTTTATTTGCCCAGGTGTTTAATACTTGAGGTATCTTAAAGTTCCTATTCCTTATAAGGAATTGTCTCTTATAAGGGTTTGAATGTCTTGATGAGACTGAATGTCTTTATATAGTACATAAACGGGTAGAGTATTTGGGTACAAACACATCTAGGCTATAGTTCAGATGGGGAAAAGATGGAGAAATTCTCTTTTGTTCGCTTATGTTTTATCAAGTAAATAGGAAACAGGACCATAAAATGAGTGTGACCATTGGAGAGACTGTCAGATCTGAGGATAGAGTAGGTGTTTGGTAGTCATGAAAATTAATGTGAAAGTGAATAATCTATATATAATATCAAGTAATAAAATTGCTATTAAAACCATGTGTCCACTTGAGGGCAATGTCCATAAAATTTTCCAATGGATAGTAAATCTGCACATTTATGTGCTTTTCTTTACCCATTCTTAGCTTAGCTGATTCAGAAACCAAACAAGGTTATCTGACCAAAGTTTCAGTTGTCCAAATTAGTTTGACAAAGGAGAAGAGAGGTGATGAAGGAGAGGTTGTTCTAATGAGGACTTCTTTGTTGAACTCTGTGCTGCAAATGGTGGTATTAGCTAGCCACTTCTTAAGATGAGGCGGAAGAATAAATGCATTCACAGCCAGCCTGTGCTGCATAGTGAGTCTGAGTTAGCCTGGCCTATGTAGGGGGACCTTTTGTCAAGAAAAAAAAAGAGAACAAGGTTAGAATAGGAAAGCAGAGGTAAGCAGGGATGAAAAATGGTATCTTCTTGGCTTCTAGATCCTAGTGGATTCAGAGAAGAGCAGTTCTGAGCCCTGAGAGGATATCGATGTCTGATGTCTGTTTTGAGTTTAGGGAAGAGAGAGAAAGCACGAGAGAGAGAGAGAGAGAGACAGAGAGAGAGAGACAGAGAGACAGAGAGACAGAGAGACAGAGAGAGACAGAGAGAGACAGAGAGAGACAGAGAGAGGGGGGCAGTGTTGGACAAAATGAGAAGTCTTTCATCTGGGAAACCTACTCATAGGGATGTGAATTTTGGAGGAGCTTTATATAATCTTAGATTTAAAATTAGGGAAAGATTTTCTGAAATGGTTTCCTATAAAATCAAGATATATGATTTAAGCAAAATAACAAAGTAAATTGAATAAATTCCACTTTCCCTAAGTGGATAAGGAATTACTTATTGTACTTAGATATTTTTGTGTCACTATGAGAGATGCCTGACAGAAATAACTTAATAGTTAAATTGTTTTAGTTCAGATTCAGAGTGCTCACTCCATCATGGCAGAGAAGACATGGTAAAGCAACTCAAACCATGGTGGTGATAGCTTGGGGTAGACACTGTTGGCACTGTGGTAGACCAGGGTGGAAAGGGGGGAGAGGGAAAAGGGGAGAGGGTGGGGAGAGAGACTAGAGTCAAGATAGAATCACAAAGGCCTGCCACAGTGACCTATTTCTGCCACTGGGCTCTACCCTCTAAAAGATCTTAAATAATGCCACCATTTAGGAGCCAGACATTCCAAACATGAACATGTGGATACATCACAAATTCAAATTGTAGCAGTCGCTGTCTAAAAATTTGCTTACACATACTCAATTAAAATGTCTATATATGAATAATGTCTATAAGGAAAAAATAGAATGGGCTTTGTAGTCAGGAAAAAATGGATCCACATTCCATCTCTTTCTCTGTGGAAAATGGATTTTGATGAGTTAATGTATATATGCATCAATATTTTTCTTCTATGTAAAGGGAGGGATTACTGTTTCAAGTTCAAAATGTTGTTGGGAGAATTCATTTTGATAATGTCACATAATCAGCTTAGGGCTGTAAGATGAATTCATGTGTTCATTTACTCACTTGCCGTAAATTAGGAAGGAAAAGAATGAGAGGTATGTTTGTAAGATTTAAGTTGATGTTTAACTTCACCCTTGTAGGTTAAACTACATCCAGGAAAGGGCCATGAAGCTACTGAGTTTTAAATGGGCTTTTGATCAAAAAGGAGGAACACAGTGTCTGGGGATTCAGGGTCAAGTGGAACAAACTTGGAGAGTCATCCTCAGCAGGTTAAGAGAAACAACATTCCAAGGATGAAAGGAGCCTAGCAAATGACTGCCAGGAATGGAAGGTGTTTGGAACAGATCTTTAGAGGCTGAACACCTCTCCATTTAGTCAAAGAATCTCCTGATGAGTAGGACTGAGATTCCCCAATACACAAAGCAAAATGAACTTGACCTCTTCTCCATACTGCGTAGTACACAGATGAAGCTTCCATATGTATGTAAACACTAATCAGGAGGGAAGACATCATTCAGGGTCCACAGTGAAACTAAAAATATAAACATATTTTTTGAAAGACCAAAAGAAAAAACATAGAACCTACAAAGAACTCAAAAAATTATGTAATAAAAAATCAAATAACTCTCTCAAAAAATGGGGCAGCGAACTCAGCTGGGAATTCACAGAGGAGGAAATACAAATAGCCAATTCTCATTTAAGAAAATGTTCATCATCCTTAATCATCAGGGAAATGCAAATCAAAACAACTATGAGATATCATCTTACTCCAGTCAGAATGGCACTTGTTAAAATATTTACTTACAATAGATGTTGGTGAGGTGAGGATGCTGGGCGGGGTGGGGGGGGGGAAGGAACCCTTATTCACTGCTGGTAAGAGAAAAAAATTGTACAACCACTATGGAAATCAGTATGAAGGCTCCTGAAAAAGATGCATATAGAGCTACCATGGACATAACTACCCTCTACTGGGCATCTACCCTCAAGGTTTCTCTCTTCAGCACAGAGACATCTTCTCAACCATGTTTATCATGGCTCAGTTCACAATAGCTGAGAATTAAAGTCAACCCAAATGGCCATCACTAGATGAATGGGTATCAAAGTTGTGGCAAATATGCACCATGGAATTCTACTCAGTAATATGGGGAAAAAATGATGGCATTTGCAGGAAAGTGAATGGATTTGGAACAGGTCATACTCAGCGAACTCACGCAAGAACATAGAGACAAATGCCACACAGTCTCCTTCATCTGCGGTTCCTAATCAGATTAAGCTTGAATCGTAAGCAAACCTGACATTCAGATCATGAGCCTGACAAAGGATAGAATGAGCTGAAGGAGGGGAGGGAACTGGAAAGTGGGGGAAGGTGTACATGAATCTAAATCCATAATTAATCCATACCACAGAATCCGTACTTTTGGACAGTAAACTCTTGAGGAAGATGGGGACATCCTCTGGTATGAAGGGCCCTGAAGAAGATGGGAGGAAGCCTAACACTGAGACAAGGTGCTCTGGCCTATAACTACCTGTCCTAGTAATTGGTTACTTACCATACTGAGCTGTTGATCTGAAAGGCCTACAAGGTCCCTAAAATAAGACAGGCTTTTGCCAAAGCTCTTGAATATCTGCCCTAGGCAAAAGATAAGACCCTGTTACTGAAGATACCACACAATACTGAGAGACCTCATGGAATCTGGAAAGGAATCCAGCTCCCAGAGGATAGCCTGTACATGAGCTGTCAGGGGATATTGGCCAATGATATTCCAAGAAAGCAGAGGTCATTGATATATAACTCCAACCAGTGGCTTGAGACTGCAATATGGCAGAGACCAGCAAGCCAAGAAGTGCTCATATGTGCAATAGTGGTGCTTAACCTAGGTGGCTAATCAATGACTCACTGATTGGCTCAGAGATCCACTCAGTGGCAAGGAACCATTAGTTGGAACTGGGATCATAGGCAAAATTCTTTTGGAGACCAAGAACCTGGACTCCAAGCAGAATCCACCACTAACCATGGGCCTACAGAAAGTCCACACCCATTAAAATCTCTCCAAATTAACAGTTTGTCCCATTTAACCTACACTGATTTTGCTCTCTATTAGAAATTTTGTTTGTATTTTTCAGAAGGCAGCAAGAATTGTATTCACCCTCTCTGGTGATATTCTGTGGGGGGGGTCAGACTTATATGAATATTGTTTTGTTACATTAATAATAATTTTAATAATAATAATTTTGATAATAACATACAATGCCTTGAGGCAGCACATTTGTAGAGTAAAGGGTTATTTAAGCTAAGTTTTGGAGGCTGAAAGTCCAGATAGTAATAGTGTTGGCTTTGGTGAGCCCCTAAACCATCCCCTTATGGTAGATGGCACCCTAAATGCAGAAGCACATGAGAAAAGATTACAAGACAAAATGTCAGAGCAAAGGGGATGAACTAGTCTTGTAACCACCTTCTAGTTCAACCTTACCTCTTGATAATACCAAATTTGGGATCAATCTTCTAATATATCACCCACATGTTCATGGGGGACAAACCATATATATATATATATATATATACATATATATATATATATATATATATGTATATATATATATATATGTTTAAACCACAGCACACCATGAATAAGGAGATACAGCCTACGCGGTTTCTCATGGAGATTCACTCTTTTTCACTTTTAAAACCTGCAATTTCTCTCTCTCTCCCTCTCTCTCTCTCTCCCTCTCTTTCATTGTTTGCTATGAGTATAGCTAGTCACTAGGTGGTAAACTTTCCCTGGAAAGAGATTCTCATGAGGTCAGTATATTGGTAGCCTTTCTTCCCTCCTTGGTGAGGCCCTCATACAAGAGGCTGTGGCTCATATACCCGAGTCCTTCAAATTTTATTTTGTGCTGGAAATAAAAGCCAAAGCCTTCTTTCCAGATATTCCTTAAATCTGAGGTACTCCTACCCTGTCTTCCTTCCTCTTCCCTCCTTCCATGAATATCAGCCATTATGACAAGGAAAAGGCTTTTTCCCTTCTCCTCCTTCCTCCTCTTTTATTCCCCATCAACCTTCATGGATTTTCTCCCAATGAGGTTTGAACTTATTTTGAGCTCTGTGCCACAGACTGCGAAAGGTGGTTTGTAAGGAACCCATTTTTATGTTTGTGAGTTTCTGTGTATTTGCATGCCTCTGTGTGTGTGTGTGTGTGCATGTGCAGGCCAGAGGAAACCTCAGGTGTCATCTTCAGGAATGTAGAGTCTCTCATTAGCCTGGAGCTCAACAATTAGCCTGGAATGACTGTCCAGGCAAGCCTCCTAGATACACCTGTCTCCTCCAGTGCTGGGATGATAGGCATACCCACCACCTTGTCCATGAGTGCTGGATATTGTACTCGGGTCCTTATTCCGGGGCAGCAACACTGCTGACTGATCCATTCCTCAACCCAATATGCCAACCATATGCCCACCGACTGCTGGCAATGTCAGCTTTGAAAACTCGCGATAAACAAAACAAGTTTTAACCTAGACATTAGAGATCTGTTTTTTTAATTTTCTTTCTTTCTTTCTTTCTTTCTTTCTTTCTTTCTTTCTTTCTTTCTTTCTTTCTTTCTTTCTTTCTTTCTTTCTTTCTTTCTTTCTTTCTTTCTTCCTTCCTTCCTTCCTTCCTTCCTTTCTTTCTTTCATTCTTTCTCTCTCTTTCTCTTTCTTTTTTCTTTCATTCATTTATTTTTTGTAGGTAGGGTCCAGCTCTAGCTTTCTAAATTTTTGGCAAGTCGGTAAAATATTTTTTTAATCCACACTAAAAGATTAAGACTTATAATTTACTGTTTAAAAAAATAAAATCTTATTTATTTATCTATTTTCCCAAAGAGATAGGGAGAGAAAAGGAAAGAGAAAGGGAGAGAATGTGGATATGCCAGGGCCCCTTGCCGCTGCAAATGAAAATCAAGATACACAAACCACCTTGTGCATCTGGCTTCCAGTGAGTACTAGGGAATTGAACCTGGGCCAACAGACTTTGTGCCTTTCATTGCTGAGTCACCTCCCCAGCACACCATTAGCTTTTAATTGAGATCATGTAAAAAAAAATGGCAAAATAAAAACACACTATTCTATTTGGCTAGGTTGAGCAATAAAAATGAGTTAATCTATTTATTGCCTACAAGTAATTTGTAATAATGTAATTTAATGTAGCAGAAGTTATGAGTAAATTGAACAATAAAAGATATGCTATTCCTTCAGTAATGTCATATTTGGGCATTTAGCCATGCACAAAAGCACAATTTGGCTTTTGATAAAAAATAAGACTATCGTACACAGATTGAAATATATGAATAAATACAAATGCAAACATAAATTTATCAGGCATCATGATAATTACATAAATGTAATTGATATAATAGCATTAACTTTAGTTTTTAAACTATGGAATTGACAATATTTTTGTCCCTGACATGAATATAATATTGGACTATAAAAAGGTACAACTTAATAAATGAAGTTATCTAGTTGTCTAGTACCCTTTCATTGTTTAAATGTTTTCCATTGAATCTAAATCTGATCATGTTCATAGTGTTTGATAGTTCCAGAAATTAGTGAGCATGTCATTTCAAAGAAAAAATATATAAAGATTGTATAGAAAGAATATATAAAGATATATTTAGATAAACATCTATATATAAATAACTGTATCTCTATCATCTATCTGTCATCTATCAATGTATCATCTATTTGTCTATATCTGTCATCTATTTATCTGTTTTTCTCTCTAACATCCATCCATCAAGAGAAACAGGGCCCTTACATGGTGATGCACGCCTTTAAACCCAGCACTTGGGGGGCATAAGTAGGACAATCACTATGAGTTTGAGGCCACCCTGAGACTACATAGTGAATTCCAGGTCAGCCTAGAGTGAGATCCTACCTTATAAAAACAGGGGGGAGAGAGAGAGAGAGAGAGAGAGAGAGAGAGAGAGAGAGAGAGAGAGAGAGAGGGGGGGAGGGGGGGGGGGGGGGGGG
>PVHP010001395.1:0-18527 GCA_004024765.1 Zapus hudsonius | reverse complement strand
AAAAGATGTACAAGATGCATTCCAGTGCATTGGTGAGCATGGGCACCTACTGTCAGTATTCCCCGAGGCACTAAATATAAATGAGAAGGACATACATGGTGCCCAACCTTCTGACATTGTCATTTACATGTATTTTGGACTGCATTCACAGCTGTATGAAGCTCCACAGTCCACAGGTTGGACACACCTGGCTCAGAGCATATTAGAGAAGAATAACATTGTTCTTGACCTGTGGATCAATGACAAAGTCAGAATAAGTTGTTCCCTTATTTTCTCCTTTATCACAATTACAAAGGCACAAGCAGGCCCAATGCAACTCAACTTGAGTGAGTCAGCCAAAACCCTTTATTTAAACACATTAAGCCTTTAAAATATGCCAAAGGTGGGGCTGTGTTTCATGGATAGAAATTCCTTCAGACTTACCAAGAAAAAGAAATATCATAATGACATACTGCATAAAAACGGAATGACAGTCATTAATTCTGGACAAGGAGAACAGTTAATTCAGATTTATGGTAAGGAGTGTTAGGAATATATCTTTTAAAATAATTAATTACATCCAACTTTTTGAGACACAGAGCCAAAAATTAGAACAAGGTGATCATTTGATATACAAGTTGTGGTGATTAGGTTTTGGGCAGTATGCAAAGGATTGGAATGAACTCTTAAAATTTGGGTGGAATTCACTTATGAAATCATCTTTTTATGGCCTATTCTTTTTGGAAAGGCTCCTTATTTTTGGCCTGCTCAGATTCTCTATTTTGCATAGTGCATTCTTTATTAAGTTGTACATTTCTTGGAATTTATCCATTTTTTTGAGGTTTCCCAAGTGTTTGGTAAGTTGTTTATAATGACCTCTTAGGATCATTTGTACTTGAGTTATCCATTGGATGCTCTTTTATTTAATCTTATGTTTACTTGAATTTGCTTTATTTCTTGGTTAGTGTCGGTTCAGTTTTGTCAATTTTGTTGATCTAATTAAAAAAAAAAAATCCCAAACTGTTGCGGTCAGCTTCTCATAGCTGTGACAAAGAACCCAACAAAAAGCAGCTTGTGGAAGGAATGAGTTTATTTTGGCTTACAGACTCAAGGGTAAGTTCCATGATGGCAGAGAAAATGACAGCATAAGCAGAGGGTGGACATCATCTCTTCCACACCAATTCAGTGGCAGGAAGGTTTGCCAAAAACTGTCGAGGGGAAGCCAGCTGTAACCCACATAAACCTGCCCCTAACAAGACATCTCCAACAAGGTTCCAATTCCAAAACTGCCATCAGCTGCATTGCATGCATTCAGAACTCCTT
Source organism: Zapus hudsonius (assembly GCA_004024765.1). Classification (NCBI taxonomy): domain Eukaryota; kingdom Metazoa; phylum Chordata; class Mammalia; order Rodentia; family Dipodidae; genus Zapus; species Zapus hudsonius. Next base: position 17,225 of record PVHP010001395.1, on the reverse strand, counting down.
AATTTTGTGGGGACTACCTGAATCAAACCACTACAATGTTAATTTCATTGATATTTTCTATTTTCTCCTCAGTCTTCATTTCATTCATTTCTTCTCTAATACTTGTTATAAAGTTCCCTCATTTCATAGTTATTTCCTTTTATTTACTTCCGTGAGAAAGTGATGCTGTATATTTGAGATATTTTATTTTTCTTTAAATAGTAATTTAATGGCTGTACACTTTCCTTTTAGAAATGCTTTGGCTGCTCTCCATGTGTTTACTCGGTTGCCTCTCCAATTTCAATGGGCTCATTATATGCTTTGATTTTCCTATTGATTGATTTTTGAACCACTGGTCTTTCCAGAGTTTACTTTTTAGTTTCTACATATGTGTGAATTGCTCATTTTTCTATTGTTATTGACTTTAATAGCAAAGCCATCAGAAAGATGCTGCATATTATTTCGTGTTTCAAAAGTTGGTTAAGACTCATGTTGTATGTATTATATATTATGGAGAATATTCCACTCTAGAATAACCTATATTTTTATGCTTTGTATATAATATTTTGTGTGTGTCTGCTAAATTCATTTGTGCTTTAGTGTCTCATTCAAGTCTTACATTTCTCTATTTTATGCCTGGATGATCTATCCAGTGTTGAAAGTGAGGCATTGAAGAATCTAATATTATTTTATCATTAATTTCTGCTTTTTGTATGAATACTTATTGCATATACTTGGGTTTTCTGGTGTTGGTTATACATGTTAACACATCTTCTTGATGAATTGGCCATTTTATAATTATGCAGTTTCTTTTGATCCTTATGGTAGATTAAGATGAAAGTTCTATTTTTTAAGCAAATCTACCCGTACTCCTTTTTTACTACTATGAGTATCTTTCCTGATCTTCTCACTTTGAGCTTTATGGACTTTTACTGCTAAAGTGAGTAATTCATGTTCCTGTAAGCAACAAGAATTTTGTTGGTGCTGTTTTAAATGTATTTATACAATTGAATTGAGAATTTACTTTGTTTACATTTAAAGTGATCTTTCAGGGGTAAAAAAATATACTGTGACATTTTGTCAATTGTTTTCTGACTTTTTATAGCTCTGTTGTTTCTTAGTTGATTTATTCCCATGTGAGGTTTTTAGAGTAGTGTGATTTAATTCTTCAACTTTATCCTTTGTAGGCTTAGTAGCCGAGTTCTCTGTGTTTACCAAGAAGCTTACATAAAACATCTTGGAATTATACCAGTTCACAAAGTGGTCCCCTGTTAACTGAGGCAAATATGTTCCAAGACTCCCTATGGATTCCTGAAACCATAGACATATACTGAAACCCTAATATACTATGTTTATTCCTACACATGCATACCTATGACAAATCTTAATTTAAATTATGCACAATAAGTGAATAACAACAATAATTAATGATGCTACAGGACAATGGTGATAGTATATACTGTGTCAAGATTTTCAGCACCAGCACTCTTTCACTTTGGATCCATTATTAAGTCAAATAATGGTAATTTGAACAACACCACTGAGATATGGTGACAGCCAGTCTGATAATCAAGACAGCTACTAAGTACCTAGCAGATATTATTGAGATATTGAGAGAAGGTGTGGGAATTCTGTGATAGATCAGGATGGGGAACAATATCATCACGCATGTGCATAGCATGTGATTTTAAGCTTATAAATTATTTATGAATTTTCCATTTAAGTATTTTCAGACTGTGCTTGAGCAGAGTTAACTGAAGCTAAAGAGGAGCGGACAAAGCTGCAGACAATCAGAGAGGCACTGTATCAAGTTGATAGAAAGTTAACTTCAACAACTATTTTAGGAGGATAACAAATTTGATCTCATATAAAATTTTTCTTCTTGGGCTGGAGAGATGGCTCAGCGGTTAAGGCACTTGCCTCTAGTGCCTAAGGCCCCGGGTTCAATTCCCCAAATCCCATATAAGCCAGATCCACAGGGTGGTGGCCATGGTGCTCTCGCACTCTCCTCTCTCTCTCTCTCTCTCTCTCTCTCTCTCTCTCTCTCTCTCTCTCTCTCTCTCTCTCTCTCTCTCTCTGCTTGAAAATAAAATCTTCTTTTCCATCCCTTCCCAACCATTTTATGGTATTGGTGTCAAACATTACTTCTTTTATATTGTGCATTCATTAGCAGATTATTGTAGCTACATTATGTTTAATGTCTTCTCTTTCAGTGTTTATACTAGTGTTAAAAGTGATATATGAACCACAGCGTTAGAGTATTCTGAATTTTATTATGTTTGCCTTTACTAATGTGTTATACATTTTCATATTTTTTCATGTTGTTAGTGTTCTTTCACCTTATTTTTAGTAATTCCCTTTAGCATTTCTTGGGAGCAGATCTAATGGTCATGTGCTACTTCAGCTTTTGTTTGTCTTGGAGGTTTCTATTTTCTCCTTCACTTCTGAAGAACAGGTTTGATAGCATATTCAGGTGGCCATGGATCCTGCCTGGTCCTGGGAAGATAGACTGCTCAAAGCCCTTGGAGATTTATACCAAGACACTGGTCCAGCTCAGGTTCTGCAGTTGCTCCTTCAGACAGCAGGTCAGTTACCAGGTGTGTGGCCCAGTGTGGCTTCTATTGGTTCCTGGTCGGTCTAGGAGTAGACGATCCCATACTGTAGCTGAGAGTCAACAAGATTGCTTCATCATTCACATCTGAACCAGTTCTAGTGCTTACCTTGGGATGATGGAGAAGAATGACTCCTGTTGGGTTACTGGGTAAGCAGGGCCATACTTTGAGTGTGGCTAAGGGGACACAGCTAAGCCATAGATCCTCTTCATGATCCACAGCTAGATCTGAATTCAACAGGCCTGTAAGTTGAGGGATTGTGTGGGACAAGTGTGGCTTTGCACACAACCCTGGTAGGTTGTAATGATGATGGCTGGACTAAGGCCACATTGCAATCTAGCACATTCCATGAGAGGAAGGTCTATAGACAGGAGCACAGTGAATATCCTGCCACTTGAGTGAAGGTCTTTCTTCACTCAACCCGGGTTCATCATCTACTAGATCCCCAAAGATCCCACAAAGGTACTCTGTCCACAGGTAATTACCAATTATGTTGCTGTGTGAAAATGGGAACAAGGCCCCTCCTGCTCTGCCCTGGTTCCTATGTTGCTCTGAAGGTGTCATTCTTGGTACATGAATAAGGGCTCAAAGGAGAAGGCTCATGGGCTTCAAAGCATACAGACAGATAGATGATAGATAGACAGATAGATATATAGATAGATAAATAGATAGATAGATGATAGATAGATAGATAAATAGATAGATGATAGATAGATTCAATGATTCATAAATGTGTGCTGCACATTTGGGGTTACTTCAGGTGTCTCAAAGGGGCTGCAGGTTTGTCTCTTTAAGGGAGGAAAGCAAAGAAAATAGTATATGAGCTTGATAGTAGAAAACACAGGGTTTTGGATTCCAAATATGAGATGTTTTCCTAGTGCATCAATTTTAATAGTAAGGGCTTAACCAAGAACATAGAAAGCATGTGTTGTACCTTACTCAGAGATGACAGGGGAACTACAGGCTGGAGAAAGGAATTAATAAGAAATCCTTTAATGGATTGGAAAAAAGTTTCAAGCTCAGCAAGATGACTTCTAATAGGGATAAATAAAAATTCTCTTAGATGAGAATCTAAAGAATTATTTTATAGCAAAAATATATTGATGTCTGGTGTGTGTATTTTTATAGCAAAAAATGTATTGATGTCTGGTGTGTGTGTATGTGTGTGTGTGTGAGTGTGTGTGCATGAGCATGTGTGTTCTTAGAAATATAAACATGAAGGAAGACTTGATATACTATACTATGTGTCCAAAAAAAAAATCCTAACATGGATATGACTACTGTAAAAGTTAGTTTCCTCTTAAGCTGGGTAGGTCGGTGGTCAAGTTCTGAATGCAGTCCAACATAGATGAATAAAATCTTAGCAGTTAAGCACACCTGACTCTTCCACCTCCATTAGGGTGGATTAGAGCAGAACCTGCAGCCTCTGTTGAATAGTCTATAAATCAGGAGAGTGATTACTGACTACTCACTTCCTTGAAGAGTAAATCTGAGCTTGTGTTTTGAAATACCTAACACAGTAGCTGATGCATAAGTGGACACGAAACAGTGATTTCCTTCTTTGCATTAATTCCATTCTGGAACTGACACAGAAAATTCAGGGAGAATGGTAACATTAGGAAATATATATTGAAAACAGATTCCAGTGGTGAGGGTCTTGAATGACCAAATTCTCCTTAAACAGATAAAAGGAAATCGAACAAACTTTGATGTAAAAATATAAATATATATTAGAGTATCCAAATATTAGAGAAAGAAAACATATTCCAAAAACTTCTAGAGGACAAGAATCATCAACTCCCCTGCCCCTTTAAGCTCCTTGGCACAGCCTATGTTTCAAATCCGAGAAAAATGCCATATTTTCATTGACTTTCCTCTTCGTGTGTATGTGTGGTGTATGCATGCATGGTGTGAATATGTATGTGCTCATGCACATGCCCTGTGTGCGTGTGTGTGACGGACAGAGGAGAACTCTGGGAATCCTCCTCTTTCACTCTTTCACAAGGGTTTCCTGAAATGGAGTCTCTCTCTGAACCCTGAGCTGCAATTTTCTCAGGTTGACTGGCTGACCAGCAAGTCCTAGCATTTCTCCTTTCTCCTGCATGGCCATCCCCATGGATGAGAGCTCAGGATCAAACTCAGGCCCTCAGGGTTATACAGCAAACTCTCTTACCCACTGAGTCATCTACACAGCCCACTATATAGATTAGCAATAGATATATATAGATATATAGATATAGATAGATAGACATATATATATAAAGATAGAGATAGATATAGATAAATATAGACAGATATGATATACATATAGATACATGATATACAATATATATATATAATATACATAGTATATACTATATAGTATACAATATGTATAATATGTGTGTGTGTGTGTGTATGCATCTGTGGAAGCCAGAGGTTGACATTGACTGTCTTCCTCAATTGCTCTTCAGTTTATTTACTGAGGTAAGGTCTCTCACCCAAACCCAGAACTCACTGATTCAGCTGGTCTAGCTAGCCAGTTTACCCCGAATCCCTTCTGTCTCCAGAGCACTCTGCCTGCTGTGTTACATAGGCATGCAAACTCTAGCACTCACACTTGCATGGCAAGGGCTTTATCCACTGAGCTCTCTCCCCCTTCTCAACATTGATTTTTCTTTCTTTTTGTTTTTCAAGGTAGGGTCTCACTATAGCTCAGGATGACCTGGAACTCACTATGTAGTCTCAGGGTGGTCTCAAACTCAGGGTGATCCTCCTACCTCTGCTTCCCAAGTACTAAGACTCAAGGCATGTGCCACCACACCTGGTGTTTTGACTTTATTTTTAAAGTATATTCCTATGGCTGATCTTTGTCTTTTTACTACAGGGGTTTTATTTTCCAAACTCTCACATCCCCAGATCTTGCCATGAGACTTGCCATGAGTACACGATGACTTTCAAGTATTTGTTGAATACATTTCTTGCCACCCTAAGGATGTGACTGCACAAGAACTATTAACACTACTAAGGTGCTGCAACCTCACCACAGGTGAAGAGAACTAGGCCCCATGTAGATATCGAAGCAGCCAAAGCCACAGGATTGATCCAGTTACCAGTGTCCTTAATGCAGTGGTCTATCTCTCCTCATCCAGCTCTGGGTACTTAGTAGGGCCTATATCTGAACACATAGCCATAATCCTAAGTGTTCCTGGAGAGAAATAATTTTGCCTATCGAAGTACATTTTCAGAGTTAATGAAGTAGAAAATATCAGAGAGCAACAGATCTCAGCCCAGGCAAGGGCTTTTGGTAAAGGCAAGCCACAGCAGGGACCTGGGGACAAGAGGCATCATTTGATTGGGAGGGTATCTTAGTCACGCAAATTAGTGGAAAGGAAGTAAGGGGATTAGCTTGGTGATGAACAGCCATGACAAGGGACTGGAGACATATGGCTAAGGAGGAAATGCAGTTATGTCAGCTTGCAGTGACTCATTAATAACAACAGCAAGAGGTCTGGGAAGGCAGAGTGAAGGCATCCAGAGTGTGATGTACTCACACCCCAATGATGCATGAAGGCTTTGCACACTCTGATGTGTTCAATCTGACACACCTGCTCTGTGGAAGAATCCCGGGGTTTTATGGCCCTAACAGACTCAGTTTGCATAGTTTAAAAAATAGTTTGAAAGGATGATGTTCTTAATGTGTTGGTCCAATTGTGGTTAAATCTTTTAAATGACTCTAGAAGCCATTCACATCTCTATCAGTGTTCTTCCATCTCTTCATTCCTGAACTATTGAGTCAACAAATTATTCGGTGCCTCATTTGTGCCAGACTTTATGTTACGTCCTACTTCCTCCATTGCTCGTGTTCACTTAACAGCTTCCTAGACATGATTGTGTCTTTGCACTGAGGTGCCCGTCTTCAGCCCTGGGTTTTGTAATCTCTTCTTCATTGTTTAGCCAGCATGATCATGTGGTGTTGAAATTAATTGTGCCCTGCTGTAACAAGTACCCCACTCATCCTCTGTCAACAGCCTACCTGTGCATCCTCTACCTTGCCCACAATTTTCACAATGTTACATTCTTGCTGGGTGAGCTGGGGGTCAGAATTTAGATAACGCCCAGCAAAAATTCCAATGCACCCCAAAATTTAAGGAGTACCCGAATTCTTGTCTACAAAGTTAAAGAATTAGAATCATACACAACAAGATATTAAGGCATAGTGGGAGACTTTATTATATAAGGGAACATGGGGAGTTACAGAGTTCTCCAGCCACCAGTGTGGGGAGAAAAATGTGGAGAGTTTAACAGAACTTATGCTGTTTAGCTAAACAAGCGGCAGAAGAAAAGATAACAGAGGGCTTCTACCATAAGAAGGAAAGGTTCATGTAGAAAAAATATGGAGCCCTCCCTCACCCCAGCCATTAGGCTGGGGTGGGGAAGGCCTTACCTTTCTAAGGCCTGGAGATTCAGCAGTCTTTCTGCTGGCCTGGCATGTAGGGAAGAGAACCTTTTTCCCAGGGATTTAATTTTTAAGTTCCCCCAGGTGAGTCAGAGAGACAGCTGATTGGTTCATACCTGACCAATCAGTTTTAGCACCTAGGTTTGGGCTCTGGCTAGACTCCTCCCACTCAAGGGGAGGGGTCCATGGAGCTGCCTGACCTGTCACAACATGTGGTAACTACTGTTGACAAGCTTCTCTTCCCGCTGTGGTCCCATTTACTGTTGGGCCAACCAGAAGATCCTTATTTATCCTGGCTGTGGCGACAGGATTAGATTTGAGATTTATACTGCACACAGAGCCAATCAGAAATAATCTGAACGGTTACTAGAGTCAAGATTCAAGGGGAAAATCTTGTTGCATTTTCAATTGCTGCATGAAGTTCCACGAACTTTAAACAAGAGTTTATTAGCTCACATTTGGACAGATGAGCACTTCATCAAAGAAGAAGTTCTCTGCTCATGCCACAAGACTAAAGTTCAGGAGTTTACTGGTCTGAGTTCTGTCTGGAAAATCTACTTCCAAGCTAATTTTTTGGGGGGAAGAATTCATGTCCTTCTCATGGTACAACTGAGGTTTAAGTTTCCTTGTTAAACAATTAAGAGCTGTTCTCACCTCCTAGAACTGCCTGAATTCCTTTCCAGTAGAAACCCTCTACTCTCTTTTTAAAAAATATCTTTATTGTCAACAATTAGATACATTGTATGAGAAAATCTTGTGATGGTACCCCCATTTCCCTTATCTCTGTCCCTATCCCAATGGGATCCCTCCTCGGTGGATGTACTGGATCTGAAAGGGGGTAGTGAATAGCACTAGAGAAACCCTCTACTCTTAGCAGGCCAACAACAGCACAACAGATCTGTCTTGTCTTTCGAATTTCTAAATTCTTCCTTTGCCAACAGCTGGAGGAAATTTTATGCTTATAAAAAGCTCATGAAATTAAATTGGGATCACTTGTCTAACTGTTTTAAGATAAATTGTGCAGTATAACATAACCTAATAAGTCTTGGAATTTTGTTTGCCTTATTCTCTTCCTGCTTGTTCTCCTACTTATAGATGTAAGGTGACAGCTGTTGTGTAGATGAGTCTACCTTGTGAAGAAATGTGTTTACAAAGGAAAGAGACACCAGTAGACTCAAAGCTGAGAGGAATAAGTAAAACTTCAGAGCAATGTAGTGACTTTGAATCCAGTTAAACCCCTCCCTCTGCTATTCCCATTATGTGAAACAATGACTTCTACTCACTATTTGGAGTTGGGTTGCTATCACTTGTGAAAGAAAAATCAAGGCACTCTCAAAGTAAATGTGCTTTAAAACCAAAGATTCTTCATTGTTCTTGACACAAAAAGCAAGTGCTGTATACAGGTCGTTTGGTACCTGGTTATACTTGCTTCTCACTATTTCTCCTCACCTACAGATATATATATATATATATATATATATATATATATATATATATATATATATATATATATATATATGAGCACACTTGCTCACGCATGCATATTCATGCTTTCATGAGTACACACATGACACACACATACCACACCTGCTGAACTCTAATCACATCGAATAAAAAGACATTCTCAAAGTGTGCCATCCCCTCCCTTCCAGATGCTAGCATTTGCCCAAAGAACTTTTCTAAACATACACCACCAGACTCCTACTTAAATCTGTAAATGAAGTACTGCCCTTCCTTCATTCAGTTTCAATAGATTCATCGTATTGCCTAGAATATAGCTACCACTGAATAAATATTTACAAAGTCAAAGAATATGTGGGAATGATATAAACATTATCTAATGAAAAATGAAAATCTGACCATATAATGACAAGTTAACTTTCATGTGGAACTCTTTCATTATGTCCTCTTTGGACATCATTCCCCAAATTGTTTGCTATCCTTGAACTTATGCCTGAACTCATGATTATGGGATTCAGTGTATTTTGGATCTAAGAACAGAGGCTAGTCTTTATTTACTGACCATAATAAGTTCTCTTCCCCTTGTTTTCGCCTTTTGATTGGGATGAGCTCTGGCTTCTCTGGCAATTCTCCAGCAGCATCACAGCTGGTCTCTCTGGTTTGGAGTTCCAACACTGAGCTGATTCAATTGGCCAGATTTGACTTGGCCTTGGCACCATGCAACCAGGCATCAGCTGCTGGCCTTATCATCTCCAGCCCCTTTCAAATCTAGTCAATAATTTCTTTTTTCCAAATGTTTGGTTCCACTGAACTTCAAGCCAGTTCTCACTAGGACAGCAGCATATCATTAGCCCTCATCCACTGATGGGTGAAGTCTGGAATTAGTCTCACTGCTGTCATTTGGTAGCCATTGAAGCTGAGGTGAACTCGAGTGCATGTTAAATTACAGCTTTTCACTACCTAATTGTTATTAGCAAGATTCTTAAGAACCAATGCCATGCATCTGTTTGTCACAGTCCCATTACATTCTATGTCTAACATATGTCAGCTTCACGTAGGTCTGTCTCCTGGCAGGTCCTTGAATATATCATGAGAATTTATTGGTGGGCCATTTTCATCTCTCAGAAGAGTTGGATAGAGCTCTCTGCATTCTGTGTTCTCTGCTGAGATCTTACTGATAATGTCAAAACCTACAACTGCTCTTTCTGACTCTGTTGGAAAAGAACATCAACTTCTGGGAATCCTTGTTCCACTAGGTCTGTCTGATGTAGGCAACAATCTCATGCTCTTATCCCAGGGATAATCCTCTCAAACTCATACGTAATAATGATTAACTTCCTATCTCAAAGAAATAAAGCAGAAGAGTGATAGAGGAGGGTGTCATGTTCTTCTCTGGCTTCTGTATGTATGTGTATGGGTTATATGCATCTGCACACACATGCATGCATATACCACATACACATGCTACACACACATGCAAAAAATCCACAAGAATACAAGGATAGTCTGAGAAACTTCACAACTATAAAAGGTACTTTCATTGCCAGGACAAAATATTCCACGAGCTGTTTGAGGAAGGAAAGCGCTTGTTTCTGCTTGTAGTTTTAGAGGGTAGAGTTCATGATGTCACAGTAGGAGAAGGAAGAAGAGGCGAGTAGTAACTTCAAGTTTCCTATTTGCATTCTTCTGCTTTCATGTGTCAGAGAGAGTTGAAACTTATGAATACCTAACTGTGAGAGAGCTTTCAGGCTACAATTCCAGAGAAGAGGCAGGAGGTTACTGGTTTTCTTTAGCTAACTGTTTCTCATTGGGGCACTTCAGCACACAGAGCATGAATGATTACCATGTCCAGGTATTCTGAGCTCTGCTAGGCTGACCAATGGGAAAGCATACCAAAAAAAAAAAAAGGAATTTTTTATGACATCAAACTTAGGGGTTCTTTTCTCAGAATTTCACTAACAGGAGTCCCTGGGTCAAGAACAAGGAGCACAAAACATGGGCTGACTATGTTTTTCAAGCTTCTCCAGTCTTCTGCTGACTCCTTTCTGAGACTCAACAAGCATATCAGGAGTCCTCCTGGGAGGACCCAGAGGGATGCTTTAGACATCTCTAATGCTTTGCTGAGAGCTTCCCAAACGTTGAGATTCCAAGACTGAATTCTTTCTCTTCTCACAGCCTTTTTGCATGAACCTTAAGCTACCCCACAATGACAAGTATTCTGGGTTACCTTATCTTGTAAGCTATTTCTTTGGAAGCTGCAGAGGTATCCACAAACTATGTTTCTGCTTTATAAAACTGAACCTCAACTTTTAAGTTTCAAGAGCTCGTCTCCTCCATGGCTCTTGGAAGAGAATAGCTTGGAAAGAGAATTTCCCTTTGTCATCTTTTCTGAGTAGTTTCTGGCTACTGGAGAAACTGTGTGGTTCTCCTGATTGAGAAAATTGATGAAGGCATGTTTTATTGAGAGTAGACAAAGGTGATGCCTGCTCTAAGTGGCCCTGTGCATGTCACTCCATCCTATTGTTCCAGCTCCTGAGAATGCACACATTTGCAGGAACCTCATAGAACACAGCTCCTGGTGCCTTCAAATAGCTGTTTGACAGCGAAAGCATCGTCGATTGCTTCCAAGACAACAACTCAAGAGACAGGGCCTCTTGAGTACCTTTAATTGTTTTCCTTTTCTACCTCTATTACAGGAAGTTCTATAGTTCTTATTTGGGCAAATTATCCTGAAAACAGGCTTAAGTTATTTTCCCACCTCAGAAAAGGCAAAATTTTCTTAGTAATGTTTCCTAATATTGAAGTGGTTGTTACTGCTTATTGGAGAAGGCTTTGGATTCTGGTCCTGCCTTCTGGACTCTGCTAGCTAAATCTATCTAAATTTTCTTCTAGGCTTTAAGATCTTTCTTTAGTATATTATTTTTAGGAAAGCAGGTGAGTAGATCAATTGCTGTTATGAATCCACCAATCATCCAGCCCATTCCTTCAGTGGTTTATTAATTAGTACCAACAGCTTGTCATCACTCAGTAGCAGGCATGGAGGAGTTGTTATTTCGTTGGTGCATGGAATTTGAAATTAACGTCTATACCATGCATACCTCTTCTTGGTTTCCCAAACCTCTGATAGATATTCTTACTATTCACTCAGTATAAAATGGATTTTCTTCAATCTTCTTGCACCATCCTTCTAGCAATTGATTCCCTTTTGAAAGATGCAGGAAACTAGAAAACAAATTAATCATGTTATTTGAAAATTCACAAGTAAAATCATCCCATATAAGCTCACCTGAAAACTGTCTCTGTGTGAAACCAACTGCTCAAACACAGGAGAATCCCTCTTCCCTTTCCCTGCTTGGCTGCTTGCTAGTGGTCTTAGAGAAAAGGGTGACTGGGGCATTATGGCACTGGGTTTCAGCAATAACTAAATAAGTAGCATTTGAAAATCCAAAGCTCAAATCGCATCAAAGCAAAAATCCAGAGGCTACAGAGAATTCAACACTAAATCAGATTTCTAACATACTTGCCAAGGCTCAGAACATTGGGGAAGGAAGGGTGGAAAGATTGTAAGAGTCATAGGGTGGATAGGAATAGCTGGGGCATGGTGTGCCCCCACAGAGACTGACTGATGCCTTTAGAACCTCAATGTGAATAACAATAACCCCACTGAGGAGGGGCACAGGGGAATGGGGGCAGGGGAGTGGGGATGTGAGGATAATCCTTTAAAAAGTACCAAGCAAATAATTTTTAAGGTAAAAAAATCCAAAGATGAGGAAGAATGATGTTTAACTCTGAAAGTGGTGCAGCCGGCCTGGTGATAACAGGTACTAGAGCCAGACTTCTAGTTTATCCTTGAGTCCCCCACCCCCACCATGCATTGACCAGGTGTCTAGTAGCATGCAAGAAATCAGAGGAAGGCATTCCTGACAGAACATAGGAGATTCCAGATGACCTATGAAAGCCATCAAATCTAGGAATCATTTCTGAATGACTTTCTGACCCAGTGAACCATCTTGTGACACTTCTGTATATTTATGTTGCCTATGAAAGTTTTGAGGAAGAAAAGAACAGTGAGAAAAAAATTATCTTATCAAGGTAGTACTTAAAAAGTCCAGAATTGTATTTAAGTACACATGATCATTTAATATCCAGAAAGATGGAATATCAAACAAGAAGCTAAAGGCTGAAATTTTCAGAAAATACAGCAATCAACTGGTTGGAACAAAATGAAGATGGTCTATAATTCACATCATACAACAGAGTTGAATGCAATTCAACTGCAGATGCCTAAAGCTCTATGTGCTAAAAATAAAACTATGTGTCCATGGACACTACAGACACAGTGGAAGGGCAACTCATGAAATGGGAGAAAATATTTGTAAAAAAAAAAACTTGTCTAGTAAAGATTTAATAGCCAGAATTTATAAAGAACACTTTCAACTCAACAAAAAGGACTGACTAATTTAAAAATGGACAAATAATTCACATATTTTTTTCAGAGAAGATATACAAAAGACAAGAAAATGCATGAAAATGTACTGAGCATCATTGCCACTAGTTATATGGAAAATATAAATCAAAGCCACAGTGAAAATTCACTTCATATCTACTAGGATAGCTAATGTGTGTTTGTGTGGGGGGGTGGGGCAGAGTTAAAGATTGTAACCAATGCTGGAGAGGATATGGAAAACATTGGACCCTAATGATATCACTTGTAGGAATATGAAGTAACACAGCTTGAGATTGTCAATAAATTGAGTTAAGAATTACAATATGATCCAGATATTCAACTTTTGTGTATATACACAAAAAACTGAAAGCAAAAATTTGTACCAAAATATGTGTGTGAATTTTAATAGCAGCACTATTCACAATAATCAAAATATGGAAGAAACTCAAGTGTCCTTGAACTAATAAATGGGCAAATAAAACATGCTGAATGTAGACAAAGGTTATTGTTTAGCCATAAAAAGAATGGGGTACCCACCACAGTCATATCGTGGAGGCTCCATATGGAAACCCAGAGAGAATGACGGAATGAACAAGGGACCCACAGCCACAGCCATTCAGTCAACACAGGATAAGCCAGTGAGACAGAAACCAACGATTTTCGACACAAAGACCCCTAAGCTCACAACCTTAAAGCAGCCTTAATACTCATCCACCACGACTCAGGGAACTGAGAGGAAGAGGGGGCGAATAGATTGTGAGAGCCGTGGTGGGGGAGACTATCCAGAGGCATGGCATCCCTCAGTAACAACACACTTGGGCCAGGAGAACCAGGCTGAATACTAGGCTATCCATAGTCCCCTGCCACAAGAACTGATCCAGATGGCCCATGGAGGAGGATATCCAGCTGATTCGGGATGGGGATGGGGAGCATTGGGGAATTGGGGATATCAACTCATTGTTGGCCCACTAAATAATATAACTCATTATGGATAAAAAAAAGAATGGGGTACTATCACATGTTACAATAAAGATGTAACTTTGAAAGTCTTATACTATGTAGACAATGTTAGACACCAAGGCCACATATTGTCTGATTTCATTTCTATCCATAACTGGCAATTGCATAGTGATGGAGAACAGGTTAGGTACTGCTAGTGGGTGGGGGAGTCACAAGGTTTCCTCTTCAAGTGCTTAGGCTGGACACAGAGGTATGTGGTATGAATTATGTGCTATAGACATGGGTAGTATAGCTGTAACTAGCATATCCAAGGCCATAGTCACTCAGCTAGAAAGTGGCAGAGCAACAAAGCCCGCCTAGACTGTATGAGTGCCAGTCATGCACAGAAGCAGCATGTAATACTGTTGTTCTCTTAGATGACCCCAAATTGTGATTCAAGGTTGAGATTCCTAGCATGATGCCAGCACTAATCCCAGGCTGTGGTCCCTGTCATGGTTTCATCCCAAGACCTTTCACTCCCCATCCTATACTCTTAAGGGGACTCAGGGACTCAGAGCATCCTGACTTTCCTAAGCTATATAAACTGTGCTTGCAGAAATCTGGTTCCTACAAGCTTTAATCTGACAGCTCTCTACAAGTACTTATGCTATCAAGTGTGAAGTTTCTCTGGATAAATGCATTGCTGCTTGTATCATCTCAGAGTCAGGTGAACAGAGTAACAAATTAGAGTGTTTTTTCACAGGTCTCTCATTATTAATACAGCGAATGAAAAAAGAAAAAGCATTCGGTGATGGGTGTCTGTTTTCTTCAGTCATTCTATGGATTACTCAGTGTGATGAGACACTTTACACATGGAAGTTTTCAGTCTTAGAGCATTCATCAATCGTAGCTTACAGACAGAAAACCTGAGTGTTAGTTGTTGAGAGCTAGATGGACCCTTAAGGTTATATATTGTTAAGGAGTTGTTTTACAGGAACTGAGGAAATTAATAAAATATATGAAGTGATTTGTTCACAGCACTGAAATATTTCATGGCAGCAATGTAGGATGCTGGCTGGGACAGGCTCAAATGTAGAAGGGGATAATGGAGTGGTTCTAAATGAATATGAAACTTAACATAGCTCGATTCTACTCTACCTACTAATTAATCTCTCTTAAAGATATCTACCACCCAGGTAATAACTCGATGCATCCTACGTTGGACAGGTGGTGACTGATTTCTATTGGAACACTGCAGATGATCAGTTATAACTCCTGCCCTTTTTTAAACCAATTTTATGTCCCCGTAAACTGATCCCCTGGTGTCCTTCTGGCTCTACCTCTAATTCATTGTCTCTGTACAATGGCAAATGG
This sequence comes from Zapus hudsonius, assembly GCA_004024765.1. Lineage (NCBI taxonomy): Eukaryota > Metazoa > Chordata > Mammalia > Rodentia > Dipodidae > Zapus > Zapus hudsonius. The sequence goes on along the minus strand of PVHP010001395.1, from coordinate 1,975 downwards.
AGAAACAGTTGAGTCAGAAGAACCTGCATGATTATTCCTTTTGTAAACTGTGTAGGCATGGACAAACCTCTACACTCTATACCTCAGTTTCCTCGTGGAAGAATGGAAATGTCATTCTCCCATGACAGTGTTGAATGGCGGATCAGATGGTGTAGCTCAGCAACTGGCACTCTGAAGGCTACCAGTAGCCGTTCAGTCCTTTCCTGTTACTTCCCAAGGATAGTCCTTCAATATGTAAGTCAGTTTCCCTGTCTGGGCTAAAACTCCCCTGATGGCTTTTGAAGTTCATCCACTGAGAAGATTCAACTATTTTACTATCTTTCCTCTGTATGAAATTTTATTCATTTTCAACATCTGAAATTCCTAACTGAACATAATCTTTAGACTCACAGATATTTATAAGCCAGATAAAGATCAGAAGGTCCATTTTTCTTGATTCATTATTTCTCTAAATATTCTAGAACTTCCCTTGCAATGTGACAGAGTAGTTCATCTGAATTGATCTTGTATAGATGATTTCATGCTTTATTTAAGGTCGAATTCTTGAGATGGTTTGACTCTTGTCTCGGGGTGGAAAGGGAAATTAATGATTTATGTGGGGATGGAATAAAAGTTGTTTGTTGAATCAATTAATGGGTGATATCTCTATCGGCTTCTAGGTGACCATATTCTACTGAGCAGTGAAAGCCATTTACCTATTTATCATTAGAAATCACTATGAGTAAAGAGAGTTAGGTGTTCTAAACTAAGAAATTAGAAAGATAAAACCTATTTACTTGAGAGCTCATATGTTATATTGGAAATGCTATTAGGAAGATAAATGTGATAGCTTATTTTATGCATCAAATCATGCCACACATTGCCCACAAACTTGGCTAGTCATTATAAAATCTGCTCTTTATAGATAGTGGTGAATACTAGGGTGTACTAAAACCCAGCTTAATAGGAAGAAAGGAAAGCTGACTCTCTAGCATGAGATGAGTCATCTCTACCACATCTTTCAGGGCCCAGGATGCATCACAGAGGAAGTGGCGATTTAAAGGCAAGTGGTACTCTCACTGCTATCCTGAGAACCTCCTCCAGGAAGATGGTGGTAGGCACTGAAGACTCAATTGTATATGTATCACTTGCTTATTGTCTAAGAGAATTAGACCATATGAAACTTTCAAAGTAATGAATTGCCCAAAGATAGTAAAAAATAAAAAAATAAACAACTTTCATTGAGAACAAAACACATATCAGAGCAGGAAAACAGGACTGCTATGAACTCAACATTAAAGAAGACTTATAACACACCCTCCAAGACTCAGGGAACAGTGCAGAAAAGGTAGAGAAAGAATGCAAGGGCCAAAGCTAGGAACATGCATCCTGAGTCAGAGACTGACCGCTACATTCATGACCCCACAGTTGAATTCTGATAACCCCACTGAAAGGAACCCTCAGTGGAAAGGTCAGTGAGGGGAGAGGGGACACAAGAGTGTAACCCAATGGGTACGATGAATATGAAAGAAGTTCTTAATTCAAACCAAGGGCAAATTACGGAGCATATCCAAGACATCATTTTCCTACTTTATGAAAGGGGCATTCCTACCTTCTGGAGTTTTGAGAATTTGAGATTATGTATGCAAAGTGCCTAGGACACAATAGGTGTTCAATAAATGGTAGTTATTATTTAAAAATAAATAAATTCAAGGTCCAAAGTTTTTTTCTGAGATTCATAGCAATCTACTAACTATGAACTCCTTTAAAAATATTTTTTAAAAAAACCACATTTTCGGAGGCGGAGCAAGATGGTGACCGAGTAACAACCTCGCCAGGACTCTCCTAAAGGTTTGACCCCCCCTCAGCTGGCATCCAGGCTTTGGACACCGGCCGAACCCGAATTCGAACTCTCCCTCCCTCCTGAACCCCTGGGCTGCAGCAGACGGGGTTCGCGAGCAGATCTCTGCTCCGAGGCCGAGCCCTACCGCCCACA